>JACEFZ010012390.1:0-135442 GCA_014155875.1 Cepaea nemoralis
TTTTCTTACATTTTCCCCCTTCAAATTTTTGATCAGATTAGGTGGCGAAACATGACCGCCCAAGCTTATCTACATGGCACATAATGATGAACAGCTAGGATTAGTATTAAGTTGTAAGAAGAGACAGACAAGAAGAAAGAACTACAACAATGGAATACAAACGATAACTGGGATACAGATATATATATATATATATATATATAATATATATATATATATATATATATATATATATATATATATATATATATATATATATATATATATATATATATATATATATATATATATGCGTGTATGTGTGTGTGTGTATGTGTGTGTGTGAGTGTGTGTGTGTTCATTTTAACTATGACCGATCCAATATCTAGAGGGGCAAACCTCATTAGGATGCATGTATCCATGTCATCTAGTGATTGGTGTAAACAATTAAGAATATTAATGACACTCCATTGGTACTTACTCACAAATAGCAAACAAAAAAAACAAAAACAAACAAGGTATCAGTGTCTGAATATACATAATTTCCCATAATGTATATAAAGCATATGCTATTTAGTTCACTATCATCATGTACCATGTCCATAAGCATGGAAGGTTATGTTTGCCCGTCTCACACGATCACCGGAACCTTATATCAGGAGTTTGTTCTTGTCTCGGTTATGTCATTTGGCGAAGTCATCCATGCATTTATCTCCTTGCTTTCTCCTTGCTTCCCCCCCCCCCCCCGCCACCCCCCTAATCAAATCTTGCTAGTTGTCGCTATGTTCTTCAGCGTATTTATCATATTAACGTGTACACAATATCGTGTTTGTCTACGCCTACTTTAAAGAATCCACTTACAGTTTTCATTTGTTTCTTGTAGACTGTGCTTATTGATTTTTCTGTTCATATATTGTATTCTTCCCCCCCCCCCCCCCTCGCAAACCAGATTTCCATCGCGATTATGTTTCCCAGCTTGTCTGCTTATTTTCCATCTTTCAAATGCATGTAACAGTATATTATACTCGTATATAGTACTTCAACACTCTTTTTCTCCTACTGATTAAGGCGGTTAAAAGTGAAAAATGGGCAGATGTGTGTCATGTAAGCACAGACAAGTCACTGAAATTGTTCTGGAGACTACATAAAAACATGATTGGGGTAGTCAAGAATTAGAGTATTCCTGACTTCCAAGAGGATGATCTCATCTGACAGAGGACTGAAGAGCTCAAGGGCAAAGCCCTCTTTGAACGCTATCTAGAGCAGAGCAATCAGAGAGACATGGTAGGCGAAAATCTCGCCAAGAAGGTCACATCAGATAGGTGCAATGCCCAGAACATTTCGGAAAAAGACACAGTAACAGTGAGCGAAATCAAGGCTGTGCTTCGACGGTCAAAAAAAAAAGCGCTCCAGGGCCAGATGGTTAAGATATGACGACATCTATATGTGTACCGACAACGAGCTAAAGAAACTAGCGCTAGCATCAAGGCGGAGTGGTTACACAGCTGATTCCCTTGCCGAAGCCTGGCAAAGACCACACACAAAAATTCAGGGATATCGATTAGTAACCATGCAAAATACAACAGACAAGCTGCTGGAGAAGTTAATTGCCAGAAAAATATCAAGCCAGCTAGAGAAGCAAGGTGTTTTCCCACCTACCCTGGGAGAGTACCGTCCAAAAAGCGAAATCTGGACCAATGCAGCAGACTTTTCCCATGATGTCTATGAAGGTTTCCACTCAGGCATTGAAACATTTGCTGCAGCGATTGATCTTGAGGACGCGTACAACAGAGTACCATTGGATGTTTTAATACTTCAGCTTATTGAACTCAAGATAAGTCCTTTCCTCCTTAGTTGGATCGTTGCAGCCCTCTTCCAACGGAAAGTAGTCTTAAGATCTAGCAGTTGGACTTCAGAACCAACAACAATATATCGTGGCCTACCACAGGGATCACCATTATCCCCGGTGCTGTTCATCGCCTGCACTGTGAGATTCACCAGCGAGCAAACCATAGGACCGGGAGGACATTGTCATATGCAGACGATGTTTTAGTGTATCATCAGGGCAAGGATAGAGATCAGGTTGCTGTGGAACTACAAACCGAACTCAATCGCATAAGTACTTGGTGTGTTGAAGCTGGGACAATGATCAATCCAACAAAGGCAACAGTGACATGGTTCTCTTTGAATAACCATATTGTCAACGCCCCAACGCCAACTGTATACCTGGGTTCAGAGACGGTGGAAAGAACGCAGGCGATGAATTACCTGGGGATACGATTTAATGGAAGCCTAGCTTATAGTGAGCACGTAGACCAGGTGATAACAAGGGTCAAGCGGGGTTTGGCTGCGATGCGGGTGAAGACGGTGGCAAACTGTGAGCAGCGCCATCTATGTCTTCTTTACGAGGGTCTGGTCCTTTCTGTTTTGGAGTGTGCAATGGCCATCCTGACTCTCAGCCATAAGTAGATATAAAGGATGGAAAGGATACAGAACGAAGCTAAGCGCATTATTCTTGAATGTACAAGAGATTCGGCATGCAGGGAGCTGCGCTACCTTCTTGATTTTCCAACCATGAGGGACAATACAATTTTGCCAAGCACGTGCCTACCTCAGAGTCAACGCAAACACACACATCCACTGCACATCGAGATTATCAAGGTAAAGGACAGCAGGTTAAAAAGAGGAAAGTAGTGGATGGGTCAAGCTGAAGACATTCTTCAGCAGGTGTATACACTTGAGGACTTAGAACCTAGCGAGGAGTGGGTACAAGTGCCAACAGAGTTCTGTACATCCTTTTCAGTGTGCATCCAACTAGACAGGAAATGCAGACAATAAAATCTAGCTGCTGTGGAAGCGGAAGTACAGGCTCTAATCTTCGAGAATTTGTTAGAGGATGACGCGATCATTTACACGGATGGGTCGGTCGTCCGAGGAGTGAGAAGTTCCTGGGCCTTTAAGGCTCAGGCCGGAGGGAAAAGTACGAAGGAAGTGTCTGGCGCTTTTGCTTTGACCACCAGCAGCCTGACTATGGAAGTCATGGCAGTAAGTAAAACATGGCTCGAGACACAGACATTCAATCGGGCATGTGTCCTTACTGACTCAATGAGTATGCTCAGGATGATAGAGATTGGGTGGGTCCGAAGAGAGTGGCTGCTGTCTCTGGAGCGGTCTCGGCTGGCGAAGATTAGTTTCATCTTCGTGCCAGGGCATGGGGGTGTACAAGGGAATGAGCGTGCTGATAGGCTTGCAGGTTACCGTGGAAGGCGGGCGAGCCATGGACAAGGCAGACATTCTGAATGCTCTACGAGAAGAAAGTCGTTTACGAGAACCAAGCGATGACTGGGAATCTACAACTATGGTCAGACTGCGAGAACAGCAAATTAAAAGAGGCGTGGCCAAACATGAACACTACGCAGGAAGCCAAAGAAGAGTAATAAACCAACACAGAACTGGTGTCGTGAGCCGCTACATGCTGCGGGATTTACTGAGGAGGGGATCTGAGCACTTATGGACTGAATGGTTCTATGTGCAATGAGGATGATATGTCAACTAAGTATCGGAGCCGGTCGTTCAGACAGCAATGTTAAGCTACTGAACTTTAACTTGCCAAGACATCAACAACAGCAGAAAAATACTGGTATTGACAGCGATGTCCTGTAAAAAGCATATGCAAAGAAGAAATATACAGATAAATTAGAATATTTAAAACAATGTTGTCCCGTTGTGAATTTGAAAAGAGTTATCTAATTACTTTAGCTTATATTGTGTGCTTTCTGCAGTATGTACCCGATGAGACGCAGCGAAATATGCCAGGCAATAAATCGTGCAGTCTATTGCTTGTGTCTTCGTTATTAAAATTGGAATATTTTTAAATAAGTGAATCTGTACAATTATCTCGGAACAGTCATAACATATGATGGGAGATACTTGAAAAGATTAGAACAAGAATCTTCATGGCGAAGTTAATCTTTTGCAAGATAAAAACATACTGAACGATTAAAATATATCAATTGCAACGAGAAAAATAGTGTTGAAGTTCTACATAGAACCTGTACTTTTGGATGGATGTGAAGAGTGGACAATGAGCAGACAAGCTGAAAAACATCTGATCGCTGTGGAAATGTGGTTTTTTGTGGTAAATTCAAAGAAGGCAATGAACAGCAGAAACAAAAAAAAACAAAACAAAAAAAAACAATGACCAATTCCTACAAGGAACAAATGAAAAGCTTAAACTAATTAGAGAAATTAGACATAGTCACGATTTTTGGACACGTAATGAGAAGAAATACATTTGAGAACTTGGTGAGAACTGGCAAGATTGAGGGGAAAATAACATAGGACAGGCAGAGAAGTAAACACTTAGTTGGCTTGGCCACGTGGGGAGACAAGAACACGGAGCTGATCAACGACTCTGGTGATCGTGTGAGATGGCGAAACATGACAGCCCAAGCTTATCGTCACACCTCATGATGATGATGATGACGAACGAATTTATGTCAATCGTATGACGTTAACAGCTATGTTCCTCGTGCACTTTTGGTCACCTCCTTTTCACTAACAAGAATTTCAAAACAGTTTATTTTCTTGTTTCGTTACTAATTTGATTAGTAGACTATATTTTTTATTCGATCTGTTTATGCTTCTATACATCCAGATTATGTGCTATTATACATGCAAATTATTTGCTTTTATGCATCTATATTTTATGCTTCTATACATACTCATTTTGTGTTTTTGTACATAAGTATTTTGATCTTCTGTTCATTCACATTTCGAGTGCATTAACTTTGTGTCTCTGTGGGTTTGGTGATAACTGTAGTCTGTACACGTGTCTTTGTCAGACTAGTTAACAATGTAAGTGTGTACAAATGTAGTGTGCACATCTATCTGTTTCAGACTAGTTAATTATGCTAGCGTGTATAATATCATATGAACACGTGTCTATGTCAGACTTGTTAACTATGTAAGCGTGTGTAACATTATATAAACAGGCATCCTTGTCAGACTATTTAACTATGTAAGCGAGCACAACAGCAGTATGGACATGCGTCTTTGAATCACTAGTTTAGTGTGTACCTGTATGTTTGTCAGACTACTTAACTGTAAGCGTACTGTACTTAACTATGGCCCAACTGTAGTATGCACATGCGTCTATTGTGCCTAGTAAACTATGTAAGCGTGTAGAACAACATTTGAAAATGTGGCTTTGTCTGACTAGTTAACTGTAAGCGTGTACAACTGTAGTATGAACATGTATCTGTGACAGACTAGTTAACTGTAAGCGTGTACAACTGTAGTATGAACATGTATCTATGACAGACTAGTTAACTGTAAGCGTGTACAACTGTAGTATGAACATGTATCTTTGACAGACTAGTTAACTGTAAGCGTGTACAACTGTAGTATGAACATGTATCTTTGACAGACTAGTTAACTGTAAGCGTGTACAACTGTAGTATGCACATGTATCTTTGACAGACTAGTTAACTGTAAGCGTGTGCAACATCATATGAACATGTGCCTTTGTCAAACTAATTAACTATGTAAGATTGTGAAACAGCATATGAAAATGTGTCTTTGTCAAACTAGTTAACAATGTAAGCGTGTCCAAAATTGTTAGACAATGTGTCTTTGTCAAACTAGTTAGCAATGTAAGCGTGTCCAAAATTGTTAGAAAATGTGTCTTTGTCAAATTAGTTAACTTTGTAAGCGTGTGCAACAACGTATAAAAAATGTCTTTGTCAGACTAGTTAACTATGTAAACTTGTACAACTGTAGTATGAGCATGTGTCTCTGTTAGACTAGTTAACTATGTAAGCGTGTACAACTGTAGTATGAATATGTATCTTTGTCAGACTAGTTAACTATATAAGCTACAGAACTGTAGTATGAACATGTATCTTTGTTCATCATCATCATCAAGTGCCGTGCCGGCTGGCGTAGGCGTTCATGGCTCTCCATAGATCTCGGTCTTTGGTTTTCTGGATCAACTCTGCTGCTGATATTCCTCCATGCCACCGTCTCAATCCATCCAGCATCACTTCTCTTGGTCTACCTCTGCCTCTCTTCCCCTCGATCTTTCCAGTTGTTACAATGTTCTCCAATGCCTCTCTTCTCATCACATGACCGAGGAAAGCTGTTTGTCTCTGTCTTATTGTTGTATATAATGTTCTAGTTTCATTAGCCTGTTTCAGGCAGTCGTCGTTAGTTACTCTGGCAGTCCAAGGAATTCGCAACATTCGTCTCAGGAACCACATCTCTGTTGCTTCTAATTTCTTCTTAATTTGTTCATTTACATTCCAAGATTCACTGCCATACAGCAAAACTGGTTCTACATAGCATTTCAGCACTCTCTTTCTTACATTCAGTGACAGTGACTTATTGCATAAGATACTCTTCATTTTATGAAATGCGGCTTTTGCCTGCCCTATTCTGCTCCTAATCTCTGTTGTACATCTTCCATCTGATGTTATAAATGCCCCTAGGTATCTAAAATTATCAACTTGGTTAAGGATTTTCCCTTCTATTTCTATGTCACATTTTGGTGTCACCATTTTCTTTGATATTACCATTGTTACTGTTTTCTTGATATTCAAGTTGAGTCCTTTCCTTGCACTCTCTGTTACTACAACGTCTAATAATTGTTGTAGGTCTGTTGAATTATCCGCCACCAATACTGTGTCATCTGCATAGCGTATATTATTTATATTATAACCTCCAACTAGTATTCCTGGCATCTCTTTGATCTCTCTCATTATTACTTCGCTATACAGGGAGAAAAGATCTGGTGACAAGACACACCCTTGTCGTACTCCTAGCTTTATCTGTTCGTAACTACCCTCTTTATTTCCCATTTTAATTGCTGCTACTTGGTTCCAGTAAATATTCTTTATTATTCTTAAATCTTTTCCATCAGTGTTGATATCTTCCAACATTTTAATCAGTTCATCATGTTTCACTTTATCAAATGCCTTAGTATAATCTATGAAGCACAAATATATGTCCCTCTGTTTCTCTATTGACCTTTCTATTAGTGTCCGCAATGTATAAATTGCATTGTTTGTGCCCTTTCCTTCCACAAATCCATACTGTTCTTCACTAATTTCCATTTTTATTTTCTTTTTGGTTCTTCTCATTATGATTCTGAGTAGAAGCTTAGTGATATGGTTTATAAGGTTAATTGTACGAAAATCTTCACAATCAATTGCTCCTGGTCTTTTTGGTATAGCTATAAATACAGATTTCAGCATATCACTGGGTAAATATCCACTGCTGTAAATATCATTCAACATTTTGGTTAATATATCTACTCCAAATTCTCCCAATACTTCTAATTCTTCTATTGTGATTTCATCTGGCCCAGCTGTTTTTCCTTTCTTCATACGTTTCATAGCGTCAGCGACTTCTTCTTTCAGAATAGGTGGACCTTCTAAGTTACTATCTTCTGTTAATTCTGCCCTTTCTCCTTCATATAATTCTCTTATATACTCATTCCACCTCTTCATTATAGCATCTTCCTCTAATATTATCTTTCCTGTTTTTGATTTCAAACACCCTGTATTTATTCTTATTTTTTTTCCTGTAAGCTCACTGATTTGTCTGTGCATATTTTTTGTATCTTTAATGGAATTTAATTCAATTTTTTTGCATTGCTCGTTTAACCAACTTTCTTTAGCCTTCCCACATTTATCTTTTATTTCTTTATTTATCTTAGCGAATTCTTGTTTGTTATTTTTATACTGTTTTCTTTTGTCCATCAGGTTTAAGATATCTTCATTCATCCATTTTTTCTTAGCTATTTTGCCTCTCTCTGGTAATACTTCTTTGCTAGTTTGATGAATGGAGTCCCTTAACATTTCCCATTGTTCATCTATACTCTGTATTTTAGTTATTGCATTGTACCTATTTTTCACAGTCACTCTGTATTGTTCTTGCATTTCTTTATCTATTTTTAGAACCTCTTTATTAAGTCTCATGTTCTTAACCATTTTTTTCCCTCTTTTAATCTTACTTTTATTTGTCCACATAGTGGTACATGATCACTATTACAGTCAGCACCAGGCATTGTCTTTACATTAATTAAACCATTTCTAAATCTTTTATTAATTAGTATGTAGTCAATTTGGTTGCGTATATTCTTATCAGGGCTTATCCATGTGTACAGTCGTCTTTTATGGTGTTTAAACCATGTGTTTCCAATTATCATATCATTGATATTTACCCATTCTATTAGCTTTTCCCCTGTCTCATTTCTTTCTTTCATATCTTTGTTAGACTAGTTAATTGTAAGCGTTTACAACTGTACTATGTACATGTGTCTTTATCAGACTAGTTAATTATAAGCGTATAAAACATAATTTAACCTGTATCTTTGTCAGACTATTTAACTATGGAAGCGTGTGCAAATGTGGTATGCACCTGTATCTTTGTCTGACTGGTTAACTATGAAAGTGTGTGCAACATCAATCGAACATTATCTTTGTCAGATTAGATAACTACAAGTACATAATTTCAGTAGTAACAATGAGACTGACATGCCATCGCATGTATTATTGACTGTGTATGTGTTTGAGTGTGTATGTATATGTGTGTCGGTGTGTGTGAGAAAGAGAGAGAGAGAGAGAGAGAGAGAGAGAGAGAGAGAGAGAGAGAGAGAGAGAGAGAGAGAGCTTTTGCCAATATTTAATTAAACGATATTAAATTACTCCCACTGATCTGTCTGGTGTATGGCCAGTTACCGACAAGCCTCTTTGTTGAAATGGGATAATGTCATTCTGGTGTCATATTAGGTCAGTCTGAGCAGAACACAATCAGGTGATTGCATTGTTAAATCTCAGACGACAATACAACAACACGCAGACCATTCTACTTCTTGAACGTCCACAAAGAGATTGCAACTACGGTGAACGTTACTCTGTTATTTTGTCTGTGGTTTTGTAAATCATCTGTGACATTTCTTAGAATGTCTGTCTCTGATTTGTCATGGTTAAGAAACCCTGATACGGGTTACATAGGTTACAGTTGTACATGAGAGAGAGAGAGAGAGAGAGAGAGAGAGAGAGAGAGAGAGAGAGAGAGAGAGAGAGAGAGAGAGAGAGAGATTGAGAGAGAGAGAGAGATTGAGAGAGAGAGATTGAGAGAGAGAGAGAGAGAGAGAGAGAGAGAGAGATTGAGAGAGAGAGATTGAGAGAGAGAGATTGAGAGAGAGAGAGAGAGAGAGAGAGAGAGAGAGAGAGAGAGAGAGAGAGAGAGAGAGAGAGAGAGAGAGAGCGAGAGAGAGAGAGGGAGGGCCGGTGACCAGAATATCAATACTAAACAATTAGCACTATAACTAATGCCGCTTACCAAAGGACCTACTATAAAACTGTTCAAACTGTATATACATGTAGGTCTATTATTTATTACTGTCTGTATTTCAAATAAAATAAATCTCCCGACCAGACCAAACAACCCATTTATTATTCTCTCTAAATAGCCACCGGTTAGAAAGAAAGGAAAAAAAAAAAACTTCTCGGAAAGTCTGCTTGGTTTGGGGCCATGTCTAGAATGATACAAGCGGACATTGAGAAAGTAGCCCCAGTCTACGCCCTGTCCGCTAATTACCTGACTTGGCTACTATAGTCGTAGATAAATTTACTGGTACTCACTCTTCTATGTATGTTGAAGTGGAAAACAAACTATTCAACGAAGAAGAGTAAGTGATGAGAATAACGATTAATAATGTAAGAATCTCCATTTTCATTATTAACATCAAAATGGTCATTCTGAAGATTGAGCACAAAGTAGGCTGCTTATTTCACTCTATTGTCTTCTGTTCTCAACAAATTCGTTTCACATCTTCATAATTCTGAAACAACTATCCCAAAAATGAAATGATGGGACGTAAGAAATGAATGACAGAAGACATCTTAAAATCCATAGAAATAAGAAGAAATAACAAAAATAACAATATAAAATATGAAGTGATTCACAAGAAAGTTAGGAAACTGCAAAAAGGCCAAATAATCGTGGCTTGGGGAAAATTGCAGGGAAACTTAAAACCAACACAACACCAGGAATACCAAATTAATGCACACAATAATTAGTGACATAACTAAAAAAGAACATACACATCAACGGGTTGCCTAAAAACCAAAGATGGCAAAATAATTATAAATTATGATATTATATTAGTATAAGTATATATATATATATATATATATATATATATATATATATTATATATATATATATATATATATATATATATATATATATATATATATATATATAATACACACACACACACACACACACACACATTTTGAGCTACAGCCTACAATGGCTGACCTTGTGATATTCCAGTGTAATAATTTGGTTGCGTCTAGAGTGTGTCTCGTGGTCTAGTGTTACACACCCACCTCAGTGATGCAGAGTTCAATCCCCGATCTAGTCAAGGATATGCACTACTGACCAGCTCAAACGAGAGCGAAACTCAAGTCTCGATCTGACGTGAACATGGCCTTGGGTTCTTTCCAGAATACGATCAGCGTTGCCAGTAGTGGATTTTGCTCAATCCTTAAACTTCAAATCTCGAAACAACCAAATCATTAAATTGTATTATTGCTCGCTGGAATTTAGGCGGCCTGGTGTGCCTTACCAGATCGAGAAGACCTGATCATCCGGGGCAACATCCATTGACGGATGTCAGTCGCGGCGATTGGACAAACTTTTAGCTATAGCCTACGTTAGGTGACGTTACGATATTCTAGTGTGATAATTGGGTAAATGATCCAAAAGCGCAATTGATCCTGGGTTAGATCCCGGGTCCAGTCACGAATATGCACTACCGACGAGCTCAAACGAGAGCGAAACTCGAGTATGGTACTTCCAATCTGACGTGGACAATGCCTTAGATTCGTACTCGATCTGTAAAAATCATTATAGAAAACAAGATCAGATTTTACATGTGTGGTCAGTTTATGTGAAAGACCTTCATGATGATACAAGAGAAGAACAGTGTGACATTCGGAATAACAATCAAAGACCATCAATTTTAAATATGAAAATTCAGAATGTTCTTAACCATATGGAAACTGGCAAGACCCCGGGTCCAGACAACATCGCAACAGAAATGATCAATGCCTTTTTAGAATATGGAAAGACTAGGTCACCTGACTGCTGAACACATTATATGATACTGGAGATATACTTCCTAAATTATGTAATTCTATATTTATTGCAGTCCACAAAAAATCAGGAGCCTTGAAATGAGATCAACATCGAACAATTAGTAGCCCCGGGAAGGTTAACCGGGTCAACAAATGCTCACAGAAGTCGTATGTGTCGACCTAACTGCGCAAGAACGTAGCTCTGCTGTAAACAGGCACAACGCAATCACTTCCGAAAAAAAAGAAGAAAAAAAAAAAACTCCGGATGAACGCAGAAGAAGAAGAAGTATAATGAGTCAGATCACGAAGATTTTGCTAAGAATTATCAAGCACAGAGTTAGGATTGATTGATTGATTGATTTAGGAACCGACATCACAGCATTCGGGACATTCCCATAAGCGCTCCGTCTCCATCCTCAGCAGCCAGTGAAGAGTTCCAACACTAATAGTTCCAGTAGCAATCTGATTATATGTCCGTCTCGCCTTTCCTCTGAGCGTCGAGCGTCGGCCAAATCCCCTCGTCACACCTCGCTGTCTCATTCTTACCAGACTATAGTGATCCATTTGCTCCTCCGACACGTGCTCCCACAAGGCCGCAACCACGTCTGCCTTGTCATGCATCAATACTCCACCAAGTTTTGCCGAGCCAGCCAATCTGTCCGCTTGTTCATTCCCCAGCACACCGGCATGCCCAGGAGAAAAGATCCAGGTGATGCTTGCTACCCGTGACCTCCGAAGCGAGCACAGAGTTAGGAAGAAAATAAAACCCCAAATAGGAGAAGAACATTGTGGGTACATAGAAGGCAAAGGTGCAGAAAATGATGTTAATATGCCGAGAACATTAATTGAGCGTTCTATAGAAGTAAACGCAGACCTACATCTTTGCTCTATTGACTACACAAAGGCGTTCGATAAAGTAAGACATGTAAACATCATGAAAATGCTTGAAGATCTATAAATTGATTTGAAAGACTTTAGACTTGTATAAAACATATATTGGAAACAACAAGCTGCCATAATAATTGATAATGAAGAAGGTCACTATCAGCCCATTAAAAGAGGTGTGAGACAGGGATGTGTAATGTCTCAGGATATTTGTTCCCTATACAGTGAAACTATTTTTTGAAAGTTAGAAGATATGAGAGGAATCACCATTGGTGGACGTAACATCAAAAACATGAGCTATGCGTATAATAAAGTATTGAATGCAGACAATGAGCAGGATGTGCAATGTGTAGTAGATGTGATTGTTGCACACAGTGAACAACTAGGGTTAGAATTAAATTGTAAGAAGACACAGATTATGTTAGTCACTAGGAAGAAGGAAATACAACAGTGCAATATAAAAGTAAATGGGAATATTCATACACAAGGGAATCGGCACAAATTATCTCGGAATAGTCGCAACATTTGATGGGATGCCTTGAAGAGATTAGAACAAAATCGCCACGGCAAAAGTAGCCTTTTGCAAGATTGAAACATACTGGCAAATAAAAGGATGTCATTCATCATCACATCTCATCATGTTCCTCTTGTACCTTGCGGTGTCGAGGTTAAGTATAAACATCGTGAGAGTGCCCGATTATGGGCTTCATGTATCGATATTCCATGAACTCTTGTTCCCTCCGTCCAAAGTTTACGTGGTCGGCCTCTTCCTCTGTTTCCGTCTGGTCTGTACATAATTGCTTGTTGTAGTATGCTGTTGAATGGTAACCTGCTTGCATGGCCAAACCATTTGACTTGCTGCCTTCTTAAAAAATATAGTGCTGCTATAATCCCCACTTTAGTCCTGATTTCTTCATTTCTGATCTGATCTCTTTGTAGTATAATAAAACGTCCTTACCCTTTCCTAGCACTGACGCCCTTAAAATTATCACAGGCCCTAGGGATTACTGTTTAAATACCTTATTTTGGGGGAATAAAAACAACGTGGCACAGCCAAATTTAATTGGCATTAATTTAAAATTTGGCCTTAGTTTGGTTCACGAACCTGGCAAGACCGGGACTAATTTTAATACAAAGGGATCAGAGTGTCCATTTTTGTTGAAGCGAAAAATGCGAGCAGACGTCGGCCTTACCTTCGAGGATGGGCGATTTTAGCCCTAAAACATCATTCTCTGCATCAATTGGTATGTTAAATCTACATTATTAATACGTATTTATGTATTTTTATAAGGTACATATACCATTGTGTTTAATTAAGAATTGGTTAAAATGATAAATCAACATTTCTTGTAAACTAGAGTCTGATTGATGTTTACTACTGAGCGTCATGCGGTACCACGCTGTCAAATTTACATGCTTACAATTTCATATTCCTATGTTAAAATCTCTTATAGGCATTGTGAACCTATATCTCACCAGCAATGCTTATTATCTATAAATATTATGTGTACTGTAGAGTATTGAACTCATTTCAGAAGCACATTTCAGAAACTCTTCTCCATGTGGAAGCAGACTTTTGATTACACATCTTATGAACATACTTCATAGTAGAGATCATGTTTCTGCTAATTTCTAATCTGTAACTTGAAACTATCGTGCTAAATTTTGGTACAATCTTCTTGTTAACATATTAGTAACCACTCAATATGGGTGATGGACATGTAATCATTTCATAAAATATTGCTAGGGAAATATAATCCCATGAAAAAAAGAAAACGCATGATATAGCCAAGCCTTTAGCCACACCGCACAAAGGGTGGTGGACAACTGAAATAATAGTATATGTTCCGAACACTTATCAGGCTGCATAAATCATTTCTAATAAATAAGAAATGTTCATACAAATAGCAGCACTTGGGAAAATATATCACAGCGTTCACTAACCTCATGCTGCTGTAAGCAGTAGAGGAAAACAATTTATGTTTTAGTTTTATGGATTAACCAATGAGGAAATCCAAAAAACATAGGCTCCTTGCATTATCATTATGATTATTTAGTATGTATGATTATCGTGTATTTAATATCAGAGAAATGTACATGTTTGTTTTTCTCTGTTATGAGAATTATATTCTGTCCTGATTGTTACTCTTTACTGTGGGAATATAAATCTTAATGTTATCCCTGGGGACATGATGATGTTGATGTAAGAAACCTTGTGCATGTCAGTACATAAGAAGACAATGTTGAATAGCCTTGGCCTAATGCTGATTATAGCGACGGAAGGAAGACGAGGCATTAGAAACAACAGCGATTATGTATAGATTATTCTCTTCAAGTACGAGAGAGGCAATATCAACATGTTTGGATGGAAAGAATGGCTTCACTCATCTAACAGTCCCAGTAAAAACATAGAATATCATAGTGAGTGAGAAAATACCTACCCTCCATAAGAGCTAGAATAGCTAAACAACAAGCGACGAGGGACATTGGAACGTGGAAAACCCACTCCTTTTACCTTCTCCTTTTTTGTTTCTAAATGTGGTATAAACATTTTACCATACCACAGTAGATTAATGCCAATGTTGTATTTTTTGTCATCCATTTCTATAGACAGAAGCGAGTGGTGGATTTGGACATTTCACCAGTCAGGATCGCGGTTCAACAGCCTGATGTAAGTGATAATGGCAACCTGTCCTAACCATAGTCTGGATCTAGAAAAACATCAACGTTGACTGCTACGCTTATCCGCTGCCTAGCCAGCGAAAAACCTGTTGAAGAGAGACACTCAGCGATTGATAGTCCTACTTCTGTCAGGATATCCAGGATGGATCTCCGTATTTAATTGTCCATCAAGATAAATGGATATTCAAAATACACCGACAACAGAGCATCGTCTACTTTTACGTCTGGGAGATACCGCCTGGTACGCCATCAATCCGCGAGGTCAGCGAAACCATGGGACATTCCCAGTTTCCTGTTCAGTATTGAATAATCCTTCAATCAGTCATACAGCGGCAGACTCAACACCAAGTTCTAGATACGAACACCAACTCAAACAAATGGGAAGAGACACTGAAACAACATAAGCCAGTACAACCAAGGTACCACCTGAATGCCAACTTAATATCAACTGAAAAAACAACTTAGGAACCAGATTACCTCAAGGTTCAAATCTACAACACTCTGAAAGCAGCCAGATCCACTCAAGATCTCTGAACCGAAATACCATCAGAAGGCCATACGAAAGAAGCTAGCGGAGTAAATGCCTCTACGCATGCAACAACACGAATCCTCTGATTGTTGTGCGACTCTAAGTTTGTGTGTTGGAATTAATGTTCTTCAGTTCCATGCCTCCAACAGATCAACCCTGGACCTAATTCCAGATGAACCAAATGAATGACTCACCTTTGTATGTTCTTCACTAAAATGGAATGAATCAGAACTCTATGCTGGTTCCATGTCGGCCTAATTGCCCCATCACCAAGTGCGGGATGGCCTATCAACATGAACCGGGTGTGTGACAAAGCCTTTTAAACTAAATTAGAAAACGGTTAACATAAAACGAGCTGTTGGACAATCGTCATCTTCTTCATCGATAAGAAGATATAGGGAAGAACCTTCTGCACGAGCTTAAGTTGCATCTCCTGAAAGTATGACAGGCCTAGGCATCAATTTCAATTGGAACACAGAGCCCAATGGCAACGGAGTATTTTTGAATTCAGCCCGACGGAGGGGATATGTGCTTGTGTATAATTTTATTCTTGGATTATGGATTATAAAGATTCACCAGCCAACTTCAGTGAACATAATTAAGGAGAACATGACTGTGAGTACATTTATTTCTGCCCGGATAAATATGGACATTATCTGCTTCGCACTGTAGAAGAATAACCGACAGCAACACCTAAGGAAAAAGACTGTAATTAAATAATTAGTTTAATTATTAGTACTAGCAAAGCTTCTATATGTTGTTTTTTTTCATGCCATGGATGTGTAAGATCAGTAGCTTTGTTTTAGTGAATGGTAGAACCAACAGTTGGTTGTTGTTTTGGTTGAGTACTCTGACACCAGCTCATTATCTTTTAACTATGAGAATTGTGACTGGTGTCAGAAACAAATGTTTTATATGTTTGGGTTTTCTGCACTTAGACCAATATTTTGCTTTTATCTATGTAAAATAAGTTAATATATTAGAACCAATTTGTGGTTGTTGTGTTTTTTGTAATAACATTGGTCCTTTCTTTGGACAATGGGGTTAATGTGTTTTGATATTGCAAATCATTCCCATGCCTGTTCTGGAAATTCAGTGTGGTCATTACAAATATCTATGTTATCCCAGATCTTGATTTAATGCCTGAACTGTTTGACCAAAACTGTTGATGTTTACGTCAAGTCCATGTTGATATTTGTTCAACCGTGGTTGTTTATATGTAGTAAACAATCAATATCCTCTAACACTATAGTAAAATTATAAGGTGATAAGTGGGAATGGATAATTACACATAAATACAGTTATGAACAGGAGTGAAGTATTTTCCTTCTTGTGTTTATGGTAGCATTCCACGAACACCTTGCATTCTAACAGTGACCAGAGAATCAACTAACTCCCCTAGAAAAATTTAACATAATATTCTCATACATTAAAATCCGCATCCCACACTCTTCTTGATACGTTGAGTATTATCCTTAGGAATCTCATTTCTGTGGTTGTGATTTTTCTTTTCTCTTTTTCTGTCATTGTCCAGGTTTGGCATTGGTAGCATGGAGTTGGTAAGAAGGTTATGTTGTAAAGTGTTTTCTTAGTAGTTATTGATAGGCTACATATTTGTTCTTTATTATTGGTGCCATGTGCCCAATGAGTTGGTTTGCCTTATTGCATCTATTTTCGATCTCGTTTTCTGATCTGCCATTTGATACGCCCCCAACGAGCTCCCACGATTGAGCCTGTCAACGTCTCTATGGGTTTATAAACAAGGGTTCAGACAGGCAGTTGATGCGAGTACAGACGAGGCATGAAAAACATGAATATCATTAGACATCTTTAATTGTCATACATCGTCATAACATTATCTACAAAGATCATTTCACAAAACTCGCACAGCTCTCGCACTACGCTCGCATTATACTTACTCGGCGAATAACATAATCGTGCTTTAACATCCACACTAACACACGAAGCTCAAGTATAAGTAAATAGTCTATTTATCTCTCCCAAACACAGTCACGCAGCCTCTCTCACCCACAGTCCGAGTCCCGTCTGAGACTTAATACTCAGTTAGGTGGTCACGTGTTACTTGACCCTCGTGGAGTCCGTGGAGGTCGTGCTAGTCGAGTCTGTCCTGCACTCGCCTGTTGAAGAGTACTGCGTCATCCCGTCCAAGGTGAACCTGTCCTGTCACACAAGGGCACAGTCCTTTCTCTAACCCTCTGTCATGGGCGTATGGACCGGTCTACTATACCCGTACTATTCCCAGGTCCTATGCCTGTCCTCTGTCCTTTCTGTCGTGTCTTATTGGGGACTTTGACAATATTATACTTCCTAGGTACTTGAAACTCTTTACTTGTTTCAAGGGATGTTCGGTTAAATGAATTGTTGTTGCTTTTTTTCTTATTTAGTTATAGTCACTACCTATGTTTTGCTTGTGCTAATTTTCATGTTATATTCTCTACACAATTCATTTAGATTATTCATGTGGTCTCGTACTTCAGCTTCGTATTTTGCTATTAGTGCTTGGTCGTCCGTAAACAGGAGTGCTCTAATGGTTAGATTTGCAGATGGTTCTTCTGTGTTCTCGTCATGCGGTATTCTTGCGGTCTCTGTTGCCTGGTCTCTTTACATATGTTGTCTATATATATATATGAACAAGAGAGGGGACAGGACACAACCTTGTCGTACTCCGGATCTTATGGTGAAGGGTTCTGAGTGTACTCCAGTTGCTCTCACTATGCATTCACTGTTGTTGTATAAGCTTCTACATAGGTTTGTTAGATGTTTACTCACTCCATATTGTTTAAGGATTTCCCACATCTTGTTTCAATCTACTCTATCGAATGCATTTTCGTCGTCGACAATGGCTAAGTAAAGTGTTTCATTGAATTCGATAGATTTTTCTATAAGTTGTCTAAGAGCAATAATGGCGTCTGTGCATCCTTGGTTTTCCTAAATCCAAGTTATATTTTGCTTAGCTGGGGTTCTATAGCAGTTCGTAATATTTCCTCAAGAATTTAGCAAAATATTTTCCCAGTATGACTCAACAGCGAAATGCTTCTGTGTTGTGTGCAGTCTCTTTTGCTGCCGTTGTTTTTCCAAACTGGGACAATTATGGCGTTTCCCCAGTCTCGCGGTGTCTGTTGTTCTACCCAAACATGGCTGAATAGTCTATGTAGCAAAGCTGTTCCTACTTCTCTTGCTGCTCTAATTAGTTAATTTGTTATTTCATCTTGTCCCGGTGGTTTGTACAATGGGGCTAATCTGATGGCTTCTATAATTTCTTCTTTTAGTATGTCTGGTTCTAGGTCTTCGGTGGCATCTGTGTAGGTTTCTTGATTTTCTGTGACACCTGATGGGATGTTGAGAAGTTGTACGAAATACTGCTGCCATCTTATTAGGATTTGTTTGTGTTCACTTATTGGTTCTCCATTTATTTCAATTGGGTCAAAGGATTTTCCTGTGGTTCGCATTGACTTATCGTTTAGTAGAAGTTTCTAGTTGCCACCTTGTAGTTTTAATTTAGGGTTTTTCCATACTCTTCCCAGTCTTTCTGTTTTTCCCTCTCTACTATTCTTTTCACATGTCTATTCTATATTATATGTTTGCTCTTTAACCACTTTTTATATTTTTCCTTTTTGTCTTTTACCTCTTTCTTTACCTCTGCGTTCCACCGTCTTGTTATTTTCTGTATCCGTGTTTTGCATTTTTTCGTGGTTCCACATGCTAGTTTTGGAGTATTTAAAATACTTGATTTGAACATATCCCATTCTTCTTCCACTTTTTTTCTTTCTATAGGTAATTTTACAAAGTTTTCAGTTAGTTCTTTCTCATAATTTTCCCTTAATGCCTCGTCTTTAAGGTTTTTTAAGTTTACTGATCCGCATGTCATATATTTTTCTGCTCTTTGTTTTCTTCTTCTGATGGTTCTTATTGTGACAACGACTGCTTTATCATCTGTGTGGGTTGTGCTCAATTCGTAAATTTTATATCCCAAAACAACCAAATAATCAATTTGATTATTGCTCACTGGATTTTAGGAGGCCTGGTGTTCCATGCCAGTGAGAAGTCATGATCGTTCAGGTCCACATCGATTGACGGACGTCAGTCGAGGCGATTGGGCAATCTTGAGCATAGCCTACGATAGGTGACGTTGTAATAGTCTGTTATAATAATAGTAGTTACACAACCGCTTCACACGCCAGTGATCCGGGGATTATTTCCGGATCCAGTCAGGGATATGCACTACTGACAAGCTCAAACGAGAGCGAAACTCGAGTATTTTTTTTTTTTTTTTTTTTTGCATATCCTTTACAGGACATCGCTGTCAACACCAGCATCTTTCAGCTGGTTGTTGATTTCTTGGCAAGATTACGCACAGTAGTTTGCCATTGCTTTCTGAGCGACCGGCTCACATACCCCGTAAGTTACCGATGCGATTCGAACCACTGCTGATTCTCACCGTCATCACGTTACCTACGAGAGTATACGAGATTACGGAGAAAAGTCGCTAACCTCTAAGCCACGAAGCCGGCTAAACTCGAGTATAGTGCTTCCATATTGACGTGGATAGGCCTTAGGTTCATACCGGAATACGATCAGCGTTGCCAGTAGTGGGTTGTGCTCAATATTTAAATTTTAAATCCCGAAACAACTAAATAATCAATATGTTGTAATTGTTTGTTCTTTTATTCTCACTGTTATGATTCTTTCTGATGTATATATATTTTTTTTTCTAGTATTCCTCTTCCTAGCCAGGGTTCGATGACTATTCCCACACAGTGTCTTGTCCTTTCTTGCTGTTCTACTTCAGAGTAGACAAGCGTGTAACTGTGGAGGCGCTCCTTGCATTCTTTGCCCTTTGTTCTGGTGTCCATTATTCCCATGAGTCAAATTTTCCTCTCTTCCATTGTTACTATAAGCTCTTCTTCTTTACTATTGAAACCGCAGACGTTCATTGTGCCTATTTTTGAGTTGTTGATCTATCTCGTAGTTCTTTAATTGCCGGGTCGATATCCATTTGAGTCAGTCCGTTTATACTTCTTAGTTTTTCTACGAGCAGTATGAAGATCCCCTACCGGCTTGCTTGGCCAGTCGCAGGTTTAGGACACAAATCTGACCACAGGGAGTCCATCCCCTATGGCTAGCCATAGCCCCGTTAGCCCAGACCTCGCGGTCATGGTTTCCCGGTCTGCACCACGTGGAGATGGGGGTTGACTTGTGTAGTCTGCGGGTCATCGGCAGGCTACTATTTTTCACTTTTAACCCCTCCTGGGAGAGGCTAGCCGATCCTAACCCTGCTGGTTGCAGGTCTACGCGCATTCCACACCTTGCAGACCTTGCAAGATGTCATTTGCAACGGAAAAAAGTGTTCAAGTGCTACATAGAATGTGTGCATGTATATGGATGCGCAGTTTTGACAATGAGCAGGCACGCTTAACAAATATCTGGTGGCTGTGGAAATGTGGTTTCTGCGGAAAATGAATAGAATGCCATGGGCCGGCAGAATAACCATTGATGAAGTCAAGAAACAAACGAAAACCGTAAACTGATTAGAGAACTGGCACAGGAACAGAGAGTAATGGGGACGACCCGTTTCTGTGAAGTTGGAACAGCGAATAACTATCTAACCAACCAACCAACCAACCAACCAACAAACCAACCAACCAACCAACCAACCAACCAACCGTCCAACCAACCAACTAACCAACAACCAACCAACTAACTAACTAACTAACTAACTAACAACTAACTAACTAACTAACTAACTAACTAACTAACTAGCTAACTAACTATCTAACTAACTAACTAACTAACTAACTAACTAACTAACTGTCTGCAGTATATAGTCTTCTTGAGCTGAAGATCATAGTAAGTTTCCTCTACATTATAAGTTCTTCCTCGTTTAAAGATCATAGTGAATGTTCTCTACCTTATTATGACATATTATTTTCTTACACTGAATATCATAATACGATTTATCTACATTGTACAATCTTCTTGGATTGAATAGGATATTTATTTTTGTCTTCTAAATTTTAATGTCTTTTTGAATTGAAGAGCATAATAATTTTGTCTTCACCAGAAGATCCACTTGGATTGACGAGCTTGCTTAGTTTTTGCGATATTATTTTCTCTTAAAGCGAAGAAGAAAACAGTCATGTTTTAAACAACATGTGACAATCTTGGACTACCGGCAATGATAAATTTTTCCCTTTACAATATAAGCTCTTCTTGGATTAAAGATCATTAGATTTCTCTTCAGTGTAAGATCTTTTTGAATTAAATATCACGGTAGGCTTTCTCGACCTTTTGTCATCTTCTGAAACTGGAGATCATAATTAGTTATCTCAGCATGTTCCTCATAGGATAGTCTTGAATATGGTAAGTTTTCTGCACATTATACCGTCTTCTAAGATTGAGCACAGTCAGCTGTCTTTACATAAACAAGCCTTCGTGGACCAATCAATTTTATCACAACTGTCGGGTCTAACGTGGATTTAAGAACATGGCCATTTACCTCCAGACTATAATATATTTTATATCAGATCATAGACAATTTTTCCGACATAATATTACCATGGTGTTTGAGACGAATGTTGCGAATTCCTTGGGCTGCCAGAGTAATTAACAAAGATTGTCTGAAAGAGAATCATGAAACTAGAACACTATATACAACAATAAGAAAGAGACAAACAGCTTCCTTTGGTCATGTGATGAGAAAAGAGAAACTGGAGAACACCGTGACAACTGGAAAGATCGAGGGGAAGAGATGCAGAGGCAGACCAAGAGAAATGATGCTGGATGGATTGAGACGATGGCATGAGGGAATATCATCAGTAGAGTTGATCCAGAACACCACAGACCGAGATCTGTGGTGGGCCATGAACGCCTACACCAGCTGGCAGGGCACTTGATGATGATGATAATGATGAATATTCCCATCTCGGATTGTTCACCGTAGTTAGGTGTCTTTACAATACATGATCTTCTAGTATGAACAAGTTTCGTCTACATTATAAGATATTTACTTAACTAAAAACCATTTTCAGTTCTCCTAGGGTCGTTGACACGTCAGCAAGCAAGTTACGCATTGAAGCTGACAATTGCAGCTGGTATATGTTAATGGTGTCACTTGGCGGCAGCTTCATCCAGCTTATAATTAGCGTAGGAAGCTTAGATTACATGTATTTTCACAGAACAGTTAACAATATATACAGTGGCTATTGAAAAGACAGTGGACTTCAGATTGAACTGAATGGCGCTGTCTGTGGTACGTACATTTCTATCTTCCACGCAGATATTGGAGACTATAATGTGAATAGGTAACGTGGGTACATCCTGCAATCATGAAGCAAATCTGGCTGTAGAGCAATAGAAACGAATTTCTCCACCTCCAGTAGAGAAATTCAAGAGTTCACTATCACAAGGAGAGGTTATTATGTTGAGATTCTCAGACAGTCTGTTGACGTGACACCAGAAGGAATATAATAATGCACTGTGAAATTATATTGATGCTTGCTTGCTTGTGTTCGTTGGCTTTAGCTCCAACGCGAAGTCCTGTATGTCGGATGTAGGCATCCTGTTGTCCAACATCAGTGTGATGTCATACATGACCTGAGGTTTGCGTGAGTATCCGTTGTCCCATGTCTGGTTCATTGGTGTGCGGACTGGTGGTTCCTCACCGTACAGGCAGACACTCTCCGACTTCGGAGGAATAGATCTTGGCCAGTATATAACCCGGCCCTGGTGCCTTGGAAACACCTCTGCGTCCCATTATATTGATAAATATGGATACATTTGGCAAATATGCAATGACCTATTGACTAGCACTACTCTAACACGAGAACTACATGCTATTTGACGTACCCAGGAATCACGTAGCAAATAGAGTCGGAATTTCATTAAGTTTGTTTTAAACTTTCCATTTAATCAAGGACTTGTCCCATGTGTTTGGTAGACTAAAAGCACACCCTGGAATAAAACGTTTCACACATGTAACAGGGACTAAATAGGAGGTGCTAATGTGGCTTAGTGAGCAGAGCACGCATTTCTATGCTGCAGGTGTTGATTCACTGATACTGTGACGGGATACGCGTAGAGTTGGTGAGGATTAGGTTGTGACATACTGGGAAGATGTAATGGCAATAATACATTGTGTTGACGCCAGCACTTACTTGTAATATATGTGTGTAGCTAACTGACTAGCATGGACTGGTTTCTATGTCCCTAAACATATCTACAGTATATACTTATACATAATGACGTTCGCTTTTCCTATCTTCTCATTGACTTTGTGCTCTCGGTAATTTGGTTTGTTACTTATTCTGTGTTCGTGTTAATCTTCTCCTAGATCAGAACAGGTTTGATGTTGGCGCCAACTCTCCCCTGCCGTCTGAGTATACGCTAAATGCTGGCACACGTCCACCGACAGCCCAACACACCGACAGAAATGGAAAAACAAGGGCGTTAATTAAAGCTACCACAGGCGACAGACTTGAGCGACATTTCCCAACCGTCGGGTAACTGGATAGTCGTTGTTTCTCATTTGCATTTGTTGTCACTCCTACTTGGTTGTCTATCGCTTTCTGTCTCATGTGTCTCTATTTCATTTCTTTAAATGTTTCCTCTCTATAGCATTCTTCTCATAATCCTCTATGTAAGTATTCAGTGTCGGTTCTGGCAATGTGTGCAGTGCGTGTGTGCACATAGGCGACCAAATCCCTAAGGTTGCTGGAGCGGCCTCATAATTGTGCACTTTCAGAATTTTAACTATAAATATTATTCCCTATGTTTAAATAGTGTGATGGGTAATGAAAAAGCAAACGTGACATTGTTAAGAAATAAGTTTATAATTTTCTGTTACCGCTATCTTTAATCGTAAAGCTAAGTTAACATCACCGTTTTAATAGCTGACCATTAACAGTTGATGGTGTGACGTTACTAAGGTGATCGATCTATCTATCTATCTATCTATCTATCTATCTATCTATCTATCTATCTATCTATCTATCTATCTATCTATCTATCTATCTATCTATCTATCTATTTATCTATCTATCTATCTATCTGCCTACCTACCTACCTACCTACCTATCTATCTATCTACCTATCTACCTATCTACATCTATCTATCTATCTATCCATCTATCTATCTATCTATATCTACATACCTACCTACCTATATCTATCTATCTATCTAATCTATCTATCTATCTATCTATCTATCTATCTATCTATCTATCTATATCTACCTACCTACCTACCTACCTACCTATCTTCTGCCTGCCTACCTGCCGGCCCCCGGCCGGCCGGCCGACCGACCGACCCACCGACCCACCGACCAACCTACCTTTCTGCCTACCTACCTACCTACCTTTCTGCCTACCTACCTACCTACCTACCTACCTTTCTGTCTGTCTGTCTGTCTGTCTGTCTGTCTGTCTGTCTGTCTGTCTGTCCGCGCTATTAAATATTGATAAAAGTTACTGGAAAAAATGTGAGGACCATGTGTTGAAAGAGGAAGAGGACTATTGAAGAAAAGATGGATTGAATTTTATGCAACCGAGAGCAATCATCAACCTACTGGAATCGCCGACACAGATTAAGGTCTGAGCAGATCGCAGACCTTAATCTACGTACACACTTACTGGGATATTTTGCTCCAACTATTCAGACGAATTGCAGGCCCTAAACATTACAGCATCAGCATCACCTGAAGAAACAAGAAGGAAATGAAAAATAAGGTAAGAAATATAGTCCTTCTACTTTTTTTTTTTACCCCGTGCCTCTGTAAATTCTCTGTCTTTACTAATATTACACATTGCACCCCTCTCGGGATTCTCCGTGGTGAAGTAGTCAAGCCGTCTGACTCGGGCTCCAGAAGGTTGTATGTTCGATTCCGGGCCGCGTCCTTCATTTCACGAGTGCATTTTTTCGGAGACTCCTGAGGGTCGTCGCTGGAGCTACGGAGTTCGTGCTTTGAGCGACGCTTTCCGCGCTGTGGAAAGAAACTGAGCCATATGGGATAAAAACCCGGTGCAATGCAGCCAACCCTGTCGAATTTAAGCTACTTCTTTCATTGCACCCACTCCCATACGAATCCGGATACGCCTTTGTGTGTCATCTGAATTGGCAGGTCTCCAATGACTGTAAACTTAATTTTGTTAGCGAGAAATCACTTGTTGTTCAGCAAAACATCAAAGGTATGTCGCCGCTTTTGATGATTTAAGTTGTTTTTGGACCTATCAAAGACATATTCCTTGGGTGGGGGTAAATATAAGACGGCTGGAAAAATTTCATAACGATGCAACAGACAGTTTTCAAAATAATTGATCGTGAATGAAGGCATTCAAATCGGAACATACTATAGTTGCATTTCCTTTACAGGCCGTTGCAATCAACACCAGCATATTTTTACTGTTGTGATAACTTGGCATGTTTACGTCCAGTAGTTTGCCATTGTTCCCTGAACGACCAGCACCCATACCATTTCGTAACAAACCAACTCAATGCGGTCTGCTGCCAAATTGCTCGCAGCTGTGTTTCGAACGCGGTTATGCGGGATCACAAACTGCGTGCGTAAACCCATCGCCACGGAGCGGGCTCATTACAATTTGTGCAGTGCTAAATCTATCAAAATCTCAATCAGTTGACAGTTATTTGCCACATTATTTAGAACATGCTTTTTCAAAATAAAATCATATGTGATTTAGAAAGTTGCATAAAAATAATTTTAAAAGTATAAAAATGTGTAAAGAAAGCAGGATATTGCTCGGTAATTCTTGACTGCATGCTAAATACGAGCCCCGTTGGACACACAGCGTTTGAAATTATAAATTTAAATATTGAAAATTCCAATGTTGTAGTTCAAGGTAGAGTGACGTCATGTTCGAATAGTTCAAGAATTACTTTTTGGCCTTTATCCATATCCAGTTCTAGTCACTGGAGAGCTAGGTTAGAAATGGGGAAAGGGGGGGGGGGGTAATTATCTAATTATCTCCTTAGGAATTCTTGACAGACAATGAGCTAGATGAAAGCAAGCAGAATGTACGTTTAACTCTACGGATGCTTTAGTTAAGTTTTCGTAATAATGTATGCTATGTTTGTGCAGTTGTACATTGAACATATATAACTGAATGCAACGATTTTCGTACGATTAACCTCATAAACATCATGGTTCCGTCGCCCTGCTGCTGAGGGAGTGCGTGTCGCGAAGCTGTGAGCTGTGATATTCACGTGGAATGCTTTACATTTCCGCTTTTGTTTGTACATTGACCTGCATGTTCGGAACAATGGCTACCGGCTGTTGCTGAATTGCCTTTTCGGTTCACGAGTGCATTTTCAGGAGACTCCTGGGAGTCGGCGCTGGAGCTACGGAGTTCGTGCTTTATGCGACGCTTTCGGCGGGTCGCCCTGCGGAAAGAGACCGAGCCATGTGAGAAAACTCGGGTCAATGAGATCTTTCTGGTGACTGCCGATTCCATCGACGATGAACTGTGGTTTTCATGGGTGACTTTTGTGTTGGCATTCTGGCAGCGGCATTATGCACAGTGTGCCTGTGCGGGCTGTTGGATTGCCGAGACTCCTGTCTATTCCATTTTTCACATTGGATAGCGGGAAGCATTTTGTGTGATATTCACTGGCACAGGAACGGAGCATAATGGGGACGACCCGTTGCCGTGAAGTTGGAACCTCGAGCAACTAACTAACTAACCAACCAACCAACCAACCAACCAACCAACCAACCAACTAACTAACTAACTAACTAACTAACTAACTAACCTCATAAACCATGTCACTAAGCTTCTACTCAGAATGATATAATTAGAGAATTTTTATATTATAATTAATTTCCATTATAATTCTCAATTATAATGAGAAGAACAAGTAAGACATTAAAAATAGAAATTGATGAAGAACAGCATGGATATGTGGAAAGTCAAGGTACAAACAATGCAATATATACATTATGGACACTAAGAGAAAGATCAATAGAGACAGAGAAAGACACATATTTGTGCTTCATACTAAGACATTTGATGAAGTAAAACATGACAAACTGATTAAACTGTCAGAAGATATTAACGTTTATAGAAAAGATCTCAGAATAATAAAGAATATTTACTGCTACCAAGTAGCAGCAATTAAAATTGGAAATAAAACGGGCATTATGAACAAATAAAACTATTTGTATGACAGAGCTGTATGTTGTCACCGGATCTCTTCTCCCTCTATAGAGAAGTAATAATGAGAGAGATCAAAGAGAAGTCATGAATACTATTCGGAGGTTATAGTATAAACAATATACGCTATGCAGATGACACAGAATTGGAGGCGGATAATGCAGAATATCTACAACAATTGCTGGCCATTGTAGTAACAGAGAGTGCAAAGAAAGGACTCTCCTTGAATATCAAGATAACAGTAACAATGGTGATATACAAACAAAGGTGACACCAGAATGTGAAATAGAAATACAAAGGAAAATTCTTAATCAAGTGCATAGTTTTAAATAACTAGGAGCATTTATAACACCAGATGGGAGATGAGCAACAGAGAGGAAGTGCAGATTAATAAAAAACATAAGGTGTATTTCAGAAAAAAAGAAGAATATCTTATGCAATAAGTCACTATCATTGAATGTAATAAAGAGAGTCCTGAAATGTTATTTAGAACCTGTTTTGCTGTATGGCTATAAATCTAGGAATGTAAATGAACAAATTAGGAAGAGTTTGGAAGCAGCATAGTTGTGGTTCCTAAGACGAATGTTGCGAATTTCTTGGACTGCCCAAAAAAAAAAAAAAAAAAACTAACAACGAATAAGTGAAAGAGGCTAATGAAACTAGAACATTATATACAACAATAATAAAGAGAAAATAGATTTCTTTGTTCATGTGATGAAACGATAGGCATTGGAAAACATCGTGACAACTGGAAAGATGGAGGGGAAGAGAGGCAGAGACAGACAAAGAGAAATGATGATGGATGAATTGGGACGGTTGCATGGAGGGATATCATCAGCAGAGTTAATCCAGGAAACCAAAGACCGAGATCTGTGGAGAGTCATGAACGCCTACGCCAGCCGGCATGGCACTTGATGATGATGATGATGATGATGATGCTGATGATATATATATATATATATATATATATATATATATATATATATATATATATATATATATATATATATATATATATATATATATGTCGCTGACAAAGCATTAGACTGTAAACGATGATGATCCGGGCTACATAGGTAAATTTATGACAACATCTTTTAATGACTTCAGTAAATTTATCGCCTACACCAAGGATGGTGGGAAGGGCAGATAACATTACCCGTTCTACCTCCAATTTCAGACATGTCAATTACCCCTATCCACGCTAGAGTGACGTCATGTACGCGCGGAAATTGAGGCTTGCAATTGGAAGCGGCAAAGGTAATACCTATTAACATCATTTATGTTAATAAGGGAGTCCCGGGGATGTTTGCAAAATAGAAAAATATTGCTGGCCGTCTCCAAGCATGAGTTGACAGAACAAGACATGTTGGCAGCCCAGGATGTTGGGGTGTTTTTGTTTTAAATTCATAATGGCTTTTGGTAAGTTGGAAACCATAGTAAACTTAATACTAGTGCATCTGAATTTATAGTAGGGTTTCTTTTTGAAGTTGTAGAGTAATACTAGGAAGAGAATATATGATTACTTCTTCGGCTTAGGGGGATAGTGACTAACCTTTATTCTTGTTCTGTTTATAGGATATGATAAATGAACTTCACTTCCAATGATCATTCAGAGTTTCGATGCGCGGTTATGTTTCCACAGGAACTATCATAAGGCTGTTCTATTATATCACCTGTAGTTTTTATAGATGCCATTTTCAAGGGACCTTTCTTATAATTTCTTTGTCTCTATATTCAGAGGCGACTATGTCTCTTTGTATGTGTATTCATGTATATATAATTAATCATCATCATCATCATTATCAAGTGCCGTGCTGGCTGGCGTAGGCGTTCATGGCTCTCCACAGATCTCGGTCTTTGGTGTTCTGGATTAACTCTGCTGATGATATTCCTCCATGCCACCGTCTCAATCCGTTTAGCATCATTTCTCTTGGTCTGCCTCTGCCTCTCTTCCCCTCGATCTTTCCAGTTGTCACGATGTTCTCCAATGCCTCTCTTCTCATCACATGACCAAAGAAAGCTGTTTGTCTCTTTCTTATTGTTGTATATAGTGTTCTAGTTTCATTAGCCTCTTTCAGGCAATCGTTGTTAGTTACTCTGGCAGTCCAAGGAATTCGCAACATTCGTCTTAAAAACCACATCTCTGTTGCTTCTAAGTTCTTCCTAATTTGTTCATTTACATTCCAAGATTCGCTGCCATACAGCAAAACTGGTTTTATATAGCATTTCAGCACTCTCTTTCTTACATTCATTGATAGCGACTTATTGCATAGGATACTCTTCATTTTCTGAAATGCGGCTTTTGCCTGCCCTATTCTGCTCTTAATCTCTGTTGTACATCTTCCATCTGATGTTATAAGTGCCCCTAGGTATTTTAAACTATCCACTTGGTTGAGAATTCCCCTTTCTATTTCTATGTCACATTTTAGTGTCCCAATTTTCTTTGATATCACCATTGTTACTGTTTTCTTGATATCCAAGGAGAGTCCTTTCTGTGCACTCTCTGATACTACATTGTCTAATAATTGTTTAGGTCTGTTGCATTATCCCCTACCAATACTGTGTCATCTGCTTAGCGTATATTGTTTATATTATATCCTCCGATTAGTATTCCTGGCTTCTCTTTGACCTCTCTCATTATTACTTCGCTACATAGGGAGAAGAGATCGGGTGACAAGACACACCCATGTCGTACTCCAAGCTTTATCTGTTCGTAACTATCCTCTTTATTTCCCATTTTAATTGATGCTGCTTGGTTCCAGTATATATTCTTTATTATTCTTAAATCTTTCCCATCAATGTTGATATCTTCCAACATTTTAATCAGCTCATCATGTTTACTTTATCAAATGCCTTAGTATAATCTATGAAGCATAAATATATGTCTCTCTGTTTCTCTATTGACCTTTCTATTAGTGTTCCTAATATATGTATATCATGAAGGCTAATAGACTACAATGGCTGGGTCATATAGTAAGAATGGAAGATAATAGGGAAACAAATCTCGCTTACACTCAGAAAATAAATGACCGTAGACCCCGAGGTAGACCAAGAAGACGGTGGAGAGATAATACATATCACTTGGAATCAACGACTGGCAAGAGAAGGTCCACCAGAGAGACGAATGGAGACGGATTGTATCTGCAGCAAAGAACCTCAATGGCTCGGAACGCTGAAGAAGAAGAAGATATATATATATATATATATATATATATATATATATATATATATATATATATATATATATATATATATATATATATATATATATATATATATATATATATATAATATTTGGGTGCTGATCCGCCACAGCCTGCCTGCTTCAATGGGTGCTTGGGGCTAGGACAAAATCTGAATCACAGGCTGTAAAACCAATGCACCAGGTACTAATAAAAAGAATAGAAACCTCAAGCTACGGCTTGCAACCTGGAACGTGAGAACCATGTGTCCAGGATTTTCCACTGACTTGACAAATATTGACGATGTGAGAAAAACGGCTGTGATTGATGCTGAACTCGATCGTCTTAACATTGATATTGCTGGCCTGCAGGAGACTCGCCTCGCTGAGGAAGGGTCACTCAGGGAAAACAATTACACCTTTTTTTGGAAGGGGAGAGGGCAGGCAGAAAAAAGGCAACATGGTGTGGGCTTTGCAGTGAAGAATTCGCTACTGGGAATGATTGAAAAAAGAAGATGGCTCTCTTAAGAAACAAGGAAAGACCAACACGTAACACTCTGAGTGAGCTGAAGCAAGCAAGGAAGGATGTACAAAAGGCTGCCAGGCAGTGTGCGAATGACTATTGGATCAAGTTATGTGAGTCCATTCAAATCGCAAGTGATAAGGGAAACATCAGAAGCATGTATGAAGGGATAAAGAAAGCATGTGGTCCAATGATCAAAAGAAGTGCACCGCTGAAAACCTTGACTGGAGAAATCATCACTGATAAGAAACAGCAGATGGATAGATGGGTCGAGCACTATTTAGAGCTTTACTCAAGTGAGACCAAGCTAGCGGATGATGCCCTCAACGCCATAGAGGCCCTGCCAACTCTTGACCACCTGGACACACTTCCCACCATAACAGAAGTTAAGTGTGCTATAAATGAGCTTGCATCTGGCAAGGCTCCAGGTAAGGATGGGATTCCAATAGAGGTGATCAGGAGTGGGCAAGACACACTCGCTCTACAGATCCATCAGCTAATAGAGCTATGCTGGCGAGAAGGACAAGTCCCACAGGATTTCAAAGATTCAAACATCATAACGCTGTACAAGAACAAGGGAGATCGGAGCGACTGTAACAACTATAGGGGTATCTCACTTCTGTGTATTGTTGGGAAAGTATTTGCCAGAATTGTTCTGCGCAGACTTCAAGTCCTGGGAGATCAAGTCTACCCCGAATCACAGTGTGGCTTCCGTCAGAACAGGTCTACCATTGATATGATATTCTCATTGCGACAGATGCAAGAAAAATGCCGGGAACAAAATCAGCCACTGTTTATTGCCTTCATCGACCTCACAAAGGCATTTGATTTGGTCAGTCGTGAGGGTCTGTTCAAAGCACTAAAGAAGATTGGCTGCCCACCAACTCTTCTGTCCATTGTGGAATCGTTCCACACAGGCATGAAGGGTATAATCAAGTTTGATGGCTCAACTTCAGAAGAGTTTGAAATCAAGAGTGGAGTTAAGCAAGGCTGTGTGCTAGCCCCCACCCTCTTTGGGATATACTTTTCACTTCTACTGAAATATGCCTTTCGTTATCAGGATGATGGTATATACATTCACTCACGCTCAGATGGTGGCCTCTATAATGCTCAGAGATTGAAGGCCAAGACCAAAATTAGCAGGGTACTAATCAGAGAGTTGCTTTTTGCGGATGATGCTGCGATTACGACCCACTCTGAGGAAGAATTACAACATCTACTATCTGCATTCTCCAATGCTTGTTCTGAATTTGGTTTAACAATTAATAAAAAGAAGACACAGATTATGTCACAAGGTGCACATGGTGTACCATCAATCTTTATTGACGACGCCGAACTGGAGATAGTAGACCATTTCACATATCTAGGATCAGAGGTAAATAGCAAATTATCCCTCGATCAGGAAATCAACATCAGGATTGGCAAGGCAGCAACAACAATGAACATGTTAGCAAAAAGAGTCTGGGAGAACAGGAAGCTTACTGCCAAAACAAAAGTCCTCGTCTACCAAGCCTGTGTCCTTAGTACTCTTCTTTATGGCAGTGAAACCTGGACAACTTACTCACGCCAAGAGAAACGTTTAAACAGCTTTCATATGCGGTGTCTGCGAAGAATACTTGGTATTAAGTGGCAAGACAAAATCACAAATACTGAAGTATTGGAAAGATCAGGTTGTGTGACGGTGTATTCCATGCTCAGTCTTCGTAGACTTAGATGGATAGGACACGTTAGGAGGATGGATGATGGTAGAATACCAAAGGACATCTTTTTTGATGAATTACAGACGGGTAGGAGATCTCAGGGTCGGCCTCTACTACGATACAAAGATGTGTGTAAGCGGGACATGATTGATACAGGCATTGATAATGCACATTGGGAGCACGTCGCCGCCGAACGTGTTGCATGGAGGGCAACTATCAGAAACGGAATAAAGACAAAGGAGACAATGATTGCAGATAAAGCACACACAGAGCGTGAGAGACGTAAGATGATGCAAAATGGTGGAAGTGACCATGTTTTCACATGCACCTACTGTGGGCAAACATTTGCAGCAAGAATTGGCCTTACCAGCCACACTCGCCACCGCCATGGATCGTAGTTATTGCCATATGACAGTTATTAAGCCTTTTTGAAGCACAATGTACCAAACTATCGTCTGTCAAGACGGAAAGGTGCCAATGCAATATATAATATATTGCATTATCCTTTCCTTCTATAAAACCATACTGTTCTTCACTAAATTCCATTTTTATTTTCTTGTTTGTTCTTCTCGTTATAATTCTGAGTAGAAGCTTAGTGACATGGTTTATGAAGTTAATTGTACGAAAATCTTCACATTCAATTGCTCCTGGTCTCTTTGGTATTGCTATAAATACAGATTTTAGCATATCGCTTGGTAAATATCCACTGTTGTAAATATCATTAAGCATTTCGGTTAATATATCTACCCCAAATTCTCCAAATACTTCTAATTCTTCTGCTGTGAATAGAATTAATAGTGATTTTTTAAATAAATGTATACATGAACATGTGGTAACCTATAAATTATTACGGGAAATAGGAGACCTGCCAGGACGGAGCAATGGCATCACCCTTGCTGATGTTCACCAGATATTCTCGGCATTAGTGTCTTGAAAGAACGAGAATGATTCACCCCCATAAGGCAGGAGTGAGAGAGACATATCATGTCAAGATAAAGGAGGAAGGACTGCAACATTTGTTGGAGAGATGAGGCCCAATAGGGCCAGTTCGGACTGTCCTCCTCTTATGTTATCATCCCTTCTCTCTCTCTCTCTCTCTCTCTCTCTCTCTCTCTCTCTCTCTCTCTCTCTCTCTCTCTCTCTCTCTCTCTCTCTCTCTCTCTCTCTCTCTCATTTTTGTTTTTATTGTATGGTGGTTGTTTCCTTTCCCCCGCTGCTTCTATCATTATGGCTATAGTGTTTGGCACATATTTTCTGCAGTGAAATGTGTTCGTTATTTGGCTGAAACTGGAGTATATTCCAGAATGCTCTATATTATTCTCAAGAGAGAGTCATTTATGGGAAATGACTGGGATTTGCCTTGTCCTTGCCTCAAGAATGAAATTCTCCTTACGACTCATTGACTTCTCAATTTTCACAGCGCTCTCAGCACACGAAAACTAGATAACCACCATGTTGGTTTATTTTATTGACTGCCGTGCGAACCAAACAAATACTTATTACTCCAGAGCTGACATTTTTAAGGTCCAACCCTAAGGACTGTATAACTTTAGAAACCCGAGTGATTAATGCACTGTTTATCTTTAGTAGCCCGTGTTTTGTGATGGACTGTATAACTTTAGTAATCCGAAAAATTCATGAACTGTTCTACATTAGTGGTCCGTGTACTATAAGGGACTTTGTGTAATGCAGCTGTGGTGTTCAGATAAGAGCCATTTTAAAGATATGTTTTCAGCGTTCTCATTATAATTAGAAATAATTTATAGGCTTACAATGTTTTTCTTGTGAGTAATATTTGTTTTTTAAATTGTAAGTTGTGTATGACATATATCACTTGAGCATACACACAGGAATCCTCCGCCTTTTGTTATCCCAATAGACTGTTATAATTTATTATCTAGAGTTGTTTCTTTGATTGTTACTGGGTGTGTTACATTCATATACAGCTAGTGCTCGACTTACGACCACGATCGGTTCCGACATTTCTTTTATTATTTTTATAAATCATGATTTTCGATGTTCATTTTGTGCCATTTGTATCATCTCTACACCATTTTGTTTCTTATTTTTACATCGTCAGGTTAAAAAAAAACACTGCATTAACTGTACATATACAACTGGTTTAATATTTGCAAAACATACAAAATACAGGTGTGGAAAATACTATAGGAAACATTTTTCCAATCGCAAAAAAAACATCAAATTGTCATTAACATCAAAATATATAAACATGTACGAAACATTTTATTAGCCACTGGTGCTTGGCTGCAGATCATTAATGTCGTCATCTAAGGCAGCAGCTGGGGGTACCGGAGTTGGATTTTTCATAAACATAGTGAGCTTTGTCTGAATTGTATGTTTCTTTGTTTTTTCCATCATAAATTTCACGATACGGACGAAACACATCGTGCGTCATCCGTTCAATCCTTGCAAATCGTTCGATGTTTGGGTCCATTGCTTCGAAATGTATAAGAAGTTTATTCAGTAAAGATAAACCTTCTGATAATCCCTTAGTAGTGAACTTTCTTTCTGGCTCATCCTCTTCTTTCTTGGCTTCTCTTGATCATTGCAGACAACGCCGTTCGACTGATAACTGAGGCAGAAATAAATCTGAAATCTGATATGGCTAGTGATTGTGGTCGTAAAGTATAATGGTCGTAAGTTGCTTAGGTCGTGTGTCGACAATCCTTTGTATATGTTTTAATTTGTAATAAGTTCAATTGGACATCATCAATATGGAGCTATTTGTGGCAAGACAATCACCAGAACTTTTAACGTGCCAGAGTTAGTATCCTATTTGATGTTCGGTAGCTTTCTTTTGCTCCATTTGACCTCTTGTGAGAACACCTAACTATCTAATCTGTCTCCACCCCTGGGGAGTCTTATTTAGCCGTTTAGGGTTTCATTAAACTAGGAGGTCCTTTAGAATTGAACCAAATACTGTCAACATACTCGTCTGTTTGCATAATTGGTTGACATACATGACATATGAACAAGATAATCCAGTGTTATTTGGACTTTAGACAAATACGACTATAATGTAAGTTATGTGACTATAATCTGTTTGCTTTAATCAAAATGAACTATTAATTAATCGTTAATTTTTGAAACTTTAACTATTAAATTAAAATTAATCCTAAACATTGCGTACATCACGTAATATTATTATAGAATATGTTTACCAATACAAACTATATAGAACAGTGGGGGAAATTTAGAAAACCGTTAGGTTAGGTTGGAAATCTAATTGTAAATTTACTTGTACCCGATTCGCAATTGAATGGGCGGCCATACGTCTGTGGCACGGAGGCGGCGAACAGCCAGAACCGACACTTTAAGAATTACTAGGAAGTATGTACTTTCATTTACAATCGGATGACCTGGTGGTAACAATACTGACTTCTCAAGAGGAAGAAGAGTGCACGGTAACGAAGTTGAAAGGCAGCCGCAGTTATAATGTCATGAACGCAGTCGGACTAGGTTTCGACGCCTGCCTTCATCGTCTCGGCGATAGAGGGAAGAAGTGGCTGCTTATTCTTCCGTGCATTCATACCTACAACACGAGATAGCACTATCACGACACAGATACATACAAACATAGCAAGTTCCTAGTTGAGGACACATTTATTTAATTTATAGTCTCCATACATGCATGTTGATCCTCGAGTACACAATATGTAGTGAATGTATATTTTTAGTTTCCAGGCCTCTAACTTCTCCATGCCCAGGACAATAGATGCACACGCGTTAACAAAGGTTTAAGGCCGTCACAAAGAACAGCCGTTCATTCTGTTTGCGTTGACGACATATTTAACAAAACGAAGCAGAGATACAATTATTGATTTCTGTTAAAAGGTTGCTCTCAGAAGTTCAGTATTTCGGGGTGTACTTTTAAGGCATGCTAAGGGTAAGACCCATTAATTAATAGCTAGTGATGCGTCCTGCCTCTGAGCGACCTGTTCGTATATCTCTCTCAGGGTTTAGTCATGAACACGTGGCTTCCGAGTCGACTAAATAGCATCGCATGGACTACAGGAAATGCATTTGAACGTCAATAGATATGACTCTTCCATTTCCGTATGGTCATGAAATATGGCACCAGTGCCATATCCACAAAAGTGACACCATGGTGTGGAGATGATGTTTTTAACTGTATCCACAATATGCCACTTTGGTGTGGAGACCCGTTATTGCGCCACATCCACAATATGCCGCGTCAGTAGGAGACACCGTTATTTAACAATATCTACAATATGCCACCTCAGTGTGGAGACGCCGTTCCGTTATTGAACTATATCCACAATATGCAATCTTGGTGTGACGATACGTTATTGCAACCTATCCACAATATGCCACGTTCTTCTGGAGACTCGTTATTGCACCATATCTACAACATACCGCATTATTGTGGAGGCTTGTTATTGTTCCATATCCACAAAATTTCGCGTTCTTGTAGAGACGAAACCAGTGACAGGCTAATCGGAATCGCTGCTTTGTAATCAACATCGTCAAGATTCTTAAAATATTTTCTAGCTCATCAGCATCAAGCAGTAGCCTTTACTTTGTAGAACGTCTCTCGATAATATTATTTCTACATTGTTTGTCGACCATATCCATAATATGGCACCATTTTTTGTGTCTACCATATCCACAATATGGCATGATGATGGCCTTTCTCTTGTGCGCCTGTAGTATACAATGTGGTAATGGACACCTAAATCTGGAGACCCTCCAGATTTGTGACGTAATATTTTACTGGAGTGTTCTTTGCTTTCTTTCTTTGAGAAATTTTACGCAATATTTCATCAGTTATTCATAATTGTTTTTTCTCATTAATTTTCACTGGCAAGGTGGTATTTGTAGTCTGAATACTGGTTTTTATACTTTCCCATTTTGTATTAATTTTATCCTCGAGATTTTCACGTCGATATTGTTCCATACTTTCAATGATTAGCCCATCATATCTATTTTTGACTTCAACTAGGTATAGTTGTCTTATTTTTGGTTGTTTCAATGCCGATATATCTACTTGAGGTGTCTTCGATTTCTTTATTCCTGGGTTTTTAAGTTTTATTTGTAATTTTAAAACTACATGGTTATGGTCAGAGTTGATATCAACACCAGGGTATGTGTTGGCATTTTTAACTTTGTTTTAAAATCTATTTGTAATCATAATGTAGTCAATTTGGTGTCTTGTTCTATCTCTAGTGCTTTTTCATGTATACAGTTTCCTAGGGTTAGTTAGTTAGTTAGTTAGTCGACAGATCATCCTCGTTGCACATCGAACCATTCAGTCCATAAGTGCTCGGATCCCCTCCTCAGCAAATCCCGCAGCGTGTAGCGGCTAACGACGCCAGTTCTGTGTTGGTTTATCAATCTTCTTTGGCTTCCTGCGTAGTGTTCTTGTTTGGCCACCCCTCTTTTAATTTGCTGCTCCCGCAGTCTGGCCATTGTTGTAGATTCACAGTCATCACTTGGTTCTCGCAAAAGTCTCACTTCTCGTAGAGCATTCAGAATGTCAGCCTGGTCCATGGCGCGTCCGCCCTCCACAGTAGCCTCACCTGCGAGCTTGTCAGCCCGCTCATTTCGTTGTACTCCCGCATGACCTGGCACGAAGATGAAACTAATCTTTGCCAGCCGAGACCACTTCAGAGGCAGCAACCATTCTCTTCGGATCGACCCCTCCTCTATCCTCTTGATCATGTTCATTGAGTCGCTAAGGAAACAAGCCTAGCGGTTATGTTGAAAGAATGTGTTGCAAACAATAAGATTGTTTTCTCCACAGAACTGTATCAGCCGGTCTCCTCTGTCGTTTCTCTTTCCCATACCATATTGCCCTACTATCTGCTTATATTTATTTTTCCGACTTTTGCGTTCATGTATCCCATGACAATTAGGACCTCTGATGATTTTACAACTTTAAGTGTTTGCTGTGGGTCTTCGTAGTATTCTTCTAGTTGTTCATCACTATAGTCAGTTGTCGGAGCATATGTCTGAAGAAATACTATGTTGAATGATCTTGCCATAATTTTGAGAAGTATCATCCTATCTTTATGAGTCCAGAATCCACAAATATTTTTCTCTAAATTTCTTTTTACTAAAATTCCTACTCCTCTCTCGTGATGATCTCCTCCTGAATAATTGAATACGTAATCTTCTCTCATTATATAACTTGTATCTGTCCATCTTGTTTCAGATACGCCTAAGATATCCAAATTCATGTTTTGTGCCTCTGCCATAAGGTTATCAAACTTCCCTGCTTGATATAAGGTGCGTACGTTCCATGTACCAATTCTCAGACATCTCCTTCCACTTTTCAGGTAGGTATTGTCAGAATGCTTCCTTTCAAAAGAATTTGGGATGCAGTCGTCATTATGCACTTCCTTATTCACTTCCCTTTGAATATTTACAACAGGCTCATCACCAGGGGACAAAAAATTACCTGTATAAATTTTTTCTTGTTGAATTACCATTGTTGTCTTTGGGATATTACATGGTGAGGTTCCAATCTCTTCCACGATGGCCAGCCATGTTCACCATCGTCCTGAACACGCCTCATGTGTGCCACACACTCTGCTGTTTCGCTTTCGAAGCCGTTGATCTATTTAGATTCATCCACTTTCTTCACCGTCCCAGTCTTTGTGTACTAGGGATGGACATTCCCTTAGTAGGATATTACCCCTACTTCACTCATGTAGTTTAGCCAGTCAGCCAAGACTGTTGCCCGTGGTGTGGCCACCGCCGTACACAATCGGTATTCGTGGAGTCATACATGAGCTAGGCAGAGAGATGGGAACCAAATAAGATCCTGGTCTATCCCGTGGGATATGGCTTCCACTCACCGTGAAGTACTATCCTTCTCTCTTTACCCTGCACCACAATAATATTAATATCTGTCTCTAATTCTATTATATTCTAGATCTCTCACTATTTCGCTAGCCATATGAGTTATAGACAAGGGGAATTCTGGTTATACTATGCTACTTTTATACTATCAAGTTGTCTGAAAATCTGGTCCTACCAAGCGGCAGTGTCTTTTACCATCCTTTACTTCTTTTTCGCCTGTATCCCATATTGGGAGATAGATCCCTAACCTGGGAAAAACACCTGGGCCAATGCTGCGACCTTTGCATTTGATGTCTACGAGGGCTTCCAGGATAAACAGGAGAGAGTGGCGGTAGCTCTTGACCTGGAGGATTGTCGTGTCTTAATTTAAAGTGTATTTTTTTCCCTATCAATATCCTGGAGAATCCACCAGCTTCCGTCCAACACACTCCATCAGCCCATGGACACCTTTTCCTATCACTCTCTCACTGTCGTACTATGCCCCCTCTCATTCTTCCCCAACGCAACATATTCAACAACTCTTGCTTCTAAAAATTAATAAAGATTAATTTATTAAAAGAAAAGTGTAACGTATATGAGACGTGTATGCGAAGAAAATGTGTGTCGTGTATTCTAATGTAAATGTATAGGTCAGACCACAGAGTTCATGATCAGAGTCCATTCATCATGGCAAGGATTACACGACATCACAAGAATCAGCACAATGGACCTCACCGAAGTCGTGTCCTTCTCTCCAGACATGTCCTCCTCCAGGAGCTCTGATGACCATGAGATCTGATTCCCATTCAAATATATAATCCGTGAACGATACTATTTTTGTTCCTAACACAACTGTTCCTAATAGTTTATAGAAACTCAGACTTCATAATTCCTGCGCAGTGAAAAAATCATGGAACACTGTCCTATGAACATGACGTTTATCCTTCCTGCGAAATGTTCTATAGTTTTCACTCTTACACAGTCATTGTATCTAGACTAAAATAGATTTCTTTATTTCTAGATATTGTCTGAAGGTTATGATTTCCTTGATACGTGGAACAACTACACTTAAATGTTATCTTTCCTCCAATGTGAACATCAGTCGCTACTGTTCTCGTCATACGTGGACTGAACATCCATCACTACTGGTGTGTTAAAGACTGGTATGACCTACAACTCATTCGGTACTTATCCTGTAGGATACTTCTACCATTCAGCTCCACTGAGCAATGTTGATCAAATTATTCCATTATAGACCCATTGAGAAAGTTGCTGGCCAATCTTTCTGCATCATAATTTATCCGGGATCGGATTTTACAATTGTTCTGTGTTCTTCATCCCGACCAGAGGGAACCTGTAAAATAGATAATACAACTGGTGATAGCCTCTCCGTCACTGATCTCTATTAGATGATCGTGGCCATTGGCCCTTGCTCAGCAAAATACAATGAACCTAACTCTGTCAGGGACAGATGACTCAACACATTGGTTATCATCAGGCCAAGACAAGAAAAAAAAATCAACAAACAGAATGCGGAACCCCGCCCACCAGGGACACCCACTGGAATATCCCAATTATCCCTCATTACTCAATTCTCAACTAGTAAAGCTTATCAATACTTCACTAATCTATTTTCAACCAACAGAGCCAATTATCACTTCCCTACGTTAACCAGTTTCTACCATGCCACTGCCTAAATTAATTAGGACTAGTAACACCATCTAAAACTACCTTAAACAACACTGCAGTCCTTCCGAATCACATCTACAATTGCCATGCCAGGCACGTGTAAAACTAATTCATTTAATTCGCACACGGTAGACATTATTCCAAATCATAACTGCCGTGCCAAAGCACGTCTGCCTAGATCAACATTTCGAGTTACACTAGTTGTCCCCAAATCGGGTTTTTGGCAAACGCCTAAAATTGGTCACGTGACGTTATTCTTTATGTCCACACAGGTGTTATTATGGGCAGATCCTCCATTGTCAGGAATCAATCTCCCCTGGCTTAATCAATGTCAGATTCGTCCTCCCATGTTTTGACATCCAAAACAAGCCAGCGAGTTACTGTATGGTCCCAACAACAGTTTTCAATAAAAAGCGGCCAATCTTCTGTCGAGTGGTGACAATCACAGCCGCCATTTCGCTTGATGTCCGGAAACTCTAAATGACAGACGAGACTGTTTATCAACTGTCAAAGTGGTGTATTGATTCATCTCACTCACCACCGAATGTTCCTATTTTGCCTACCAGATATGAACACGTGCAGCTGCAACCTGTGGCCTCGAACATGTCGTTAATCCGAACGCCTTTTATTGTCATCACTGGTTAATCACGGTGGTCTATTTTGTGACAAGGATGAGTATAACAGGGTCAGGTATGATCGGTTAATACACACACTGTTGGACATGGAAGCCTGGCCTTGCCTTGTTAGATGTTGGGGAAACATGTCCTCAAACACACAGGGGGAGGAGCTCGAGATTGCACTTGAAACCATTGACCTGGTTTGTATCAACAGTGGTTGTGTCACCAGGACAGTAAGCCGTCCAGGCGATGAGGACAGTGCTATTGATCTGGCGCCGGTTTCTTCTTCACTCACTACAGTGTGTAGATGGGTGTCCTAGGACACCACGGCAGCGACCACCACCCTTGCAGCATATGGGTGGAGAAAGGCAGAACAAGCTAACGGTCAAGACTTTCCAGTATGACAGTACAGGACAAGATGTGGTGAGTAAAATCAGACGTGAAAAGCGCATAAAGCTTCAGGGCAGGAAAAAAAGCTGGGAGCAGTAACCTTGATGGAATTTCGAGGTGGAGAAGGCTTGGGTGGAGAAGCGTAGTGCTGTAAGGCGATGACAAAATGTCAAGTTGAACAGAGCTGGCCATCCTAGTCCCTGCGTGCACTTAGAAAGAGAGATGCACACAAAAGTAAGCTATTAAAAAAAAAAAAAACTTGTCAAGGAGGTTAAAAGTGAAAAATGGGTAGAGATGTGTCAAAGAGTAAGCACAGACAAGCCACTGAAATTGTACATAAAAGCATGAGTGGAGTAGTCAAGAATAAGAGCATTTCTGACTTCCAAGGTGCTGACCTCATCTGCCAGAGGACTGACGAGGACAAAGGCAAAGCCCTCTTTGAACGCTATCTAGAGCAGAGAAACCAGACAGACATGGGAGGCCGAAATCTTGCCAAGGAGGTCACCTCAGACAGGTGCAAGGCCCAGAACACTTCGGATGAAGACACAGTGACCGTGAAAGAAATCAAGACTGAGCTTGGACGATAAAAAACAGCGCTCCAGGGCCTGATGGCATAAGATACGACGACATCAATAGGTGTACCGACAATGAGCTAGAGAAACTAGCAGACATTTACAACAACAGTATAGGGAGTGCTAGCATCAAGGAGGAGTGGTTACACAGCTATCTGATTCCCTTGCCGAAGCCTGGCAAAGACCACACAAAAATTCAGGGAAGCTGCTGGAGAAGTTCATTGCCAGGAAAATATCAAGCAAGCTAGAGAGGCAAGGTGTTTTCCTACCTACCCTGGGTGGGTACCGTCCAAAAAGAGAAACCTGGATGAATGCAGCAGTTTTTTTCCCATGAATTCTATGAAGGTTTCCACTCAGGCATTGAAACCTTTGATGCAGCGATTGTTCTTGAGGACGCGTACAACAGAGTATCATTGAATTTTTTAATGCTTCTGCTTCTTGAACTCAAAATAAGTCCATTCCTCCTTAGTTGGATCGCTACAGCCCTCTTCCACGGAAAGTAGTTTTTAGATGTGGCAGCTGGACTTTGGAACCATCAAAAATATATCCTTGCCTACCACAAGGATCACCATTATCTCCGGTACACTCCAACGCCTACACAGTGAGAATCACCAGTGAGCAGATCACTGGCCCTAGTAGGACATTGTCATATGCCGATGATGTTTTAATGTGTCGTCAGGGTAAGGATAGAGATCAGGTTGCTGTGGAACTACAAACCGAACTCAATCGCATAAGTACTTGGTGTGATGAAGCTGCGTCAATGGTCAACCCAACCAAGGCAACAATGACTTGGTTCTCGTTGAATAATCATATTGTCAAAACTCCAACACCAACTGCAAAGCTGTGTTCAGAGACGGTGGAAAGAACGCATGCAATGAATTACCTGGGGATGCAGTTTGATCGAAGCCTTGCTTATAATGAGCACGTAGACCAGGTGATACCAAAGGCCAAGCAGGGTTTGGCTGCGATGCGGGTGATAGCGGCAGCAAACTGTGAGCAGTGCCATCTATGTCTTCTTTACGAGGGGTCTGTTTTTGAGTATGCAATGGCAATCCTGACTCTCAGCCGTAAGCAGATAGAAAGGATGGAAAGGATACAGAATGAAGCTATGCGCATTATTCTTGGATGTAAAAGAGATACAGCATGCAGGGCGATGCGCTACCTTCTTGATTTTCCAACCATTGAAGACAGAATACAAGTTTGCAGAGCACGCGCCTACCTCAGAGTTAACGCAAACACACAACATCCACTGCATAGTGAGATTATGAAGGTGAAGGGCAGCAGGTTAAAAAGAGGACGGTCGTGGATGGGTCAAGCCGAAGACATTCTTCAGCAGGTGTGTTCACTTGAGGACTTAGAGCCTGGCGAGGAGTGGGTACAAGTGCAAACAGATTTCTGCACATCCTTTTCAGTTTGCATCCAACTAGATAGAAAATGCAGACAAGAAAATTCGGCTGCTGTGGAGGCTGAAGTACAAGAGGTGATTTTCGAGAATTCGCTAGATGGTGATGCTGTCATCTACACAGATGGGCCGATCGTCCGACATGTGAGAAGCCCATGGGCCTTTACGGCTCGGGCCGGAGTGAGAATTGTGAAGGAGGACTCTGGTGCGTTTACTGAAACCACAAGTAGCCTGGCTTTGGAAGTCATGACAGTAAGTAAAGCAATAACATGGCTCGAGACACAGACATTCACTAGGGCATGTTTCCTTAGCGACTCAATGAACATGATCAAGAGGATAGAGGTGGGGTGGATCCGAAGAGAATGGTTACTGTCTCTGGAGCGGTCTCGGCTGGCAAAGATTAGTTTCATCTTCGTGCCAGGGCATGCGGGAGTACAAGGAAGTGAGCGGGCTGACAAGCTCGCAGGTGAGGCTACGGTGGAGGGCGGACGCGCCATGGACCAGGCGACATTCTGAATGCTCTACAACAGTGTTTCCCAACCTTTTTTGTGCCATGCCCCACTTAAGCCTTTCTAAAATTCATATTGCCCCCCTCCCCCGCCCCACGCCCCCCCCCTCCCCCTCAACATATACATTATTTTTAATATTCAAAAATTGAAATGTTCACTAAAGAAACTTGAATGATAGGTTTTAGGAAGAAATCACTAGGTAATTATTGAGCAAACACAGTAAGTAAATTTTCAAAACATATAATGGAGAACTGAAATTCAAGTACAAAATAATTTTAATGAAAGATTTTTCTATATTATTTTAATTATTAGTAATTATTTATTATTTAAATTTAGTGAGATCCTTGCGCTTGATGCTTGCTGCAAAGAGATCTTATGTCAGGTTCCAATTTAGTTAACTTCAGTCTCAAGTCTCCCCGTTTTGTTATATTCAGCCGATTTCTTCCATTTTCGAATTGCCCCCCTTAACAGTCGAATTGCCCCCCTGTGGGGCGTGGGCCCCACGTTGGGAAACACTGCTCTACAAGAAGTAAGACTTTTGCGTGAACCAAGATGGGCCGATCGTCCGACATGTGAGAAGTAAATTTTCTGACAATCATGGTCAGACTGCGAGAACAGCAATTTAAAAGAGGGGTGGCCAAACAAGAACACTACGCAGTAAGCCAAAGAAGATTGATAAACCAACACAGAACTGGTGTCGTTAGCCTCTACACGCTGCGGAATTTGCTGAGGAGGGGATCCGAGCACTTATGGACTTAATGGTTCGATGTGCAATGAGGATGATCTGTCGACTAACTAACTAACTGCCTTGTTAGATGGGTTGCGGCAGTCCTTTATGAGCGTAAGGTTGCACTGCGCATTGGTTCCTGGACTTCTGAGCCCTGTACTATTACACCTGGGTTCTGCCTTGTCCCCAGTGCTCTTTAATGTCTACACCAGCAAAATCGCAGCTATTGAGACACCAAGTGTGGGTAGAATCTTGACATTTGCAGATGATGTGCTGGTGTGCAGACAGGGCAGAGAAAGAATCAGTTTGGCGAAAGACTTACAGTTAGCAGTAAACAGGGTAGCGGAGTGGTGCAGGGACGCAGGGGCCATTATATACCCAGACAAGGCATCGGTTGTGTGGTACTCCCTGGATAACCGGATCGTGAAGGCAGATGTACCAGGTATTATGTTGAATGGATGTCCTCTTAGTTGAGAGAGTAAATTGATGTACTTGGGTATCACCTTTGACAGGCGTTTGTCTTGTAAGGATCATGAACTAAGACGAGGCAGGTCCTGGATGGCACAGGCGGAACTTTCTATACGTCAGGTATGTGATCTAGAGACAATCAATCGTGAAAGAGAGTGGGTTGAAGGTCCGGAAGACATCATGGACTGGCATAATGCAATAATAACACTGGGTCGTGAGTGCAGAGAATGGGCAGAGGGACACACTGAGTTTGAAGTGCAACAGCTGACCCAGAGCAACACACATCAAGGTGACATAGTCATCTACACCGATGGGTCAGTGGTAAGAAACAGACGTTGTGGCTGGTTCTTTATTGCAAAGGCTAATAGACGAGTCTTGAAAAAGGATGGTCTGGCATATGAGACTACGACCTCCAGCGTTAGAATGGAGGTGGAGGCAGTAACAGCGGCATTCCGGTGGCTAGAGGAGACCACTGCAACTCACGTTGTATTCATTACGGATTCAAAGAGTATGCTTAGTAAGGTGGAGAAAGGAATGTTTCGTGTGGAATGGCTCTCGTCGCTTCAGAGGTCACAGATTGTGAGAATTGTATGGGTTATTTGCCCTGGCCATTTGGGGGTGCGGGGGAATAAGCAGGCTGATAGGCTAACAGGGATTGCACCTCTTGGCGGCAGATTGCATATGGACAATGGGGAGGTGGTCGTGCGCTTGTGGGACCAGGTGGAGAAGGCGAAGGAACAGATTGAGAACCCATATGTGGAAAGAATGAGATTACGGGGGATCGGCAGAGGTTCTGAAAGAATCTCAAAACGGAGAGGGAAGACCAGGATAACTTTTAATCAGATAGCGGTGGGAATGATTAGTAGTATGACTCTTCGCTGGTTGTTGAACGAGGGGACGGAGCACGTATGGGAATGTCCTGAATGCAGTGATGTCGGTTCTTAACTCAACTCAACTCAACTCCCTAACCGTTTTACTCCAAGCTGTCCCATCCATAGCTATCGAATATAAATCTGTTCAAGTTCTCTCCACATTATTCATTTAATTTTCAAAATGTTTATGGGGTTTCTCTTTTGTCGTATGGATTGCAGACACAGACTGTTCTTTCTATACTATTCTCAGGTGTCTCTCAATGTATGCAATAGTCAGTGCCTACGTCTTTTCTTCACCTCTTTGTACATTGGTATGTATATAGGTCTCACTATGAGCTCCACATTGATAATTATGTTATACAATTGTATCCCTTCTATCTGCACTGGCGCGAATTAATGCATGCATTTTACTACTAGGTTAGTCTTTCGCCATGTTTCGGATCCATACATTATTACAGTTACAGTTTTTTATTTACAGTTTTAAGATTGATGTCAAGCTTACTTTTTTGTTGGCTTTCTCATATTTTCTAATGCTATGAAAGTTCTAATTGCTTTCTGCATTCTTATTGTTGGTATCTCTATCTGGGGGCCTCCGTCTCTGTCTACATTGCTACCTAATATGTGTAGGACTCCACCCCTGGAAGTGAGGTTTCACGGAGGAAGATGAGACTCATTCATTATCTGCCACGCCGACAAGCCTGGGCGGTCATGTTTCGCCATCCCAGACCATCACTAGATTCGTGGATCAACTCAGTCTTCTTGTCTCGACCATACCACGTTTCCAAACCATCCAGGTATTTACTTCTCTGCATTCCCTTTGTTCTCTTCCAATCGATCTTGCCAGTTGTCACCAAAGTTCTCTAATTTATTTCTTCTCATAACGTGGCCCAAAAATTGTGTCTGTCTACGTCTAATTTCTCTCATCAGTTTACATTATTCGTGTGTTTCTTGTACGACTTGGTCATTGGTTTTTCTGTCTGTCCACGGATTCTTTGTATTTTTTCCCAGAAACCACGCTTCCACAGACATTATATGTTTTTCAAATTGTCTGCTCATTGTCCTTGCTTCCCATATACATACAAACATACAGGTTCAATGTAGCACCTCAACAACCCTTTTCTCGTTGAAAATGACATCATTGTATTGGTCAGTACGTGCTCCATCTTGCAAAAGGCTACCGTCGCCATGGCGATTCTTGTTCTAACCTCTTCAAGGCATCTCCCATCAAGTATTATGACTGCTCCGAGATAATGGTACCGGTGGACATTTTTAAGAACATTCTCATTTATTTGTGTATTATGTTGTGGCATGTCCTTCTTCGTAGAGAAGACCAAAATCGGTGTCTTCTTACAATTTAATTCTAACATTAGTTGTTCACTGTATGCAACAACCGCATCTCCTAAATGTTGCATGTCATGCTCATTTTCTGCAAACAATACTGGATCATCCAGTTATCTAATGTTATTGATGTTTATATTTTTGTTGTTCTCTGTTAGCCTTGAATGATATGTGAATGAAATAATGTATGAAAGAGAGTGATAGAAGGGCAGAATGTTAGACGGGCCTGCGTGCCCAATTCTTAACCCTTTGAAAATAAAGTTGTTCGTTCGTTCGTTCGTTCGTTCGTTCGATGTTACGTCTTTTTATATCTTCTAAATTTCTGAAAATATTTTTCTTGTGCAGAGAAAGATGAACTGCAGACACTACACAGCCCTGTCTCACACCTCTCCTAATAGATTGCCAAGATCATTATAATTCCTTATTGCAGTTTGTTGTTTCCAATATATGTTTCTTACAAGTCCAATGCATCCAGTTATCTAATGTTATTGATGTTTATATTTTTGTTGTTCTCTGTTAGCCTTGAATGATATGTGAATGAAATAATGTATGAAAGAGAGTGATAGAAGGGCAGAATGTTAGACGGGCCTGCGTGCCCAATTCTTAACCCTTTGAAAATAAAGTTTGTTCGTTCGTTCGTTCGTTCGTTCGTTCGATGTTACGTCTTTTTATATCTTCTAAATTTCTGAAAATATTTTTCTTGTGCAGAGAAAGATGAACTGCAGACACTACACAGCCCTGTCTCACACCTCTCCTAATAGATTGCCAAGATCATTATAATTCCTTATTGCAGTTTGTTGTTTCCAATATATGTTTCTTACAAGTCCAATGTCTTCTTTCCCATCAATTTGTAGATCTGCAATCATCTTCAACATGTTGACATGTCTTACTCTATCGAGTTTTTTTGTAGTCAATAAAGCTAAGGTGTAGATCTTTTTTTACTTCTATTGAACATTCAAGTAATGTTCCCAGCATATACATCATTTACTCTTGCCTTCTAAAACCACACATTTGTATTCTTCTATTTCTGGTAGTATTTTCTTCCTATCTCTTTGTATGCTAATTCTTAGCAAAATCTGTGTCTCAATGTATTAATTATTCGATATTGATCACATTCCAAGGCTCCTGATTTCTTCGGGATTGCAGTAAATATAGAATTATATAATTCAGGAGGTATATCTCCAGTATCGTAAAGTATATTCAGCAGTCTGGTGACTTGATCTATCCCATATTCTTCTAAGGAATTGATAATTTCTGTCCTCCTAGTGAGACTATCATTTGCTTAGATTGTTCTGTTAGTTTTGTCTTTCAACTATGAATGTTGAATGGACTATAAATGAACTACCTAACTGGTGTGATATATCATTAAGTGTGCTTAGTTTACCTAGCATCTGATCTTGCGTCTGGGACCAGGAGAGGAATGCCACAAATGCAGTCCAGATCATCAAGCAGTTCTGCTAGATTCCACTGAATTCTATTTCTGTTCCCTTCACAAACCAGTTGTTATTCAATAAGAATAATAAAGGTGATAAAAGACATTAATGTCTCACTGCTGTTCATATTTCAAACGTATCTATTAGTTTTCTCTCATGAAGGGCTCAGCATTTCATGTCTCTATATGTAGTTCTTATTGCATTAATGATTTTCTATGAGATCCCGTGGTGCCTAACGCATTCCCAAATCGGTCAGATTCTTGTCAGAAGCCAACAATAGATCCTACCCTCTCCTCGTCCTGCAACATTCCGCGACAGTCTACCGCCGTTAGAGTTGTTATTGTAGATTAAAGCATGCCTTAACTGCCACTCATTTCCGCTTCCTCGGTACGGCTGAAGTCAAAACCGGAAATGAATTGCCAGACGATATCCAAGCACCAGCGATAATCTAAAGCGACCTCTCACTAAATGACATGATGACCCAGAAGTCGTTCCTTCTATTCAAGATCCAGTCTTTTCTTAACACTTCAACTTCTACCACTGTTTTTTTTTTTGACATGAGCTACTTAATACAGAAAATAGGTCACACCAAAACCACCACGCTTTTTTTGTCTTATTTGAAAGGTGAATACATTATCCTGACACCGGAACTACTTCAACATTACACGTCAAGAATAACAGTATACATCCGCGCTTGTGTTTGTATGTTCACGTCTGTTAATTAATTATTAGTTAATTAGTCGCGGTTCCAACTTCACAGCAACGGGTCGTCCCCATTATGCTCCGTTCCTGTGCCAGTGAATATCACATAAAACGCTCCCCACTGCCCAATGTGAAAAGTGGAAAAGACAGGAGTCTCGACAAACAACAGCCCGCTCGGATACACTGTGCATAATGCCGCCGCCAGAATGTCAACACAATAGTCCCCCACGAAACATCCAGTTCATCTCTGATGGAATCAGTGGTCATTTTCCCATCTGGATGTTTCCTAGATGTTCACCCACACCGTCCACGAAAATACAGTTCATCATCGATGGCAGTGGCAGTCAACCAGAAGTCCAACAGCCACGCATTTCTGCATAAGGCAAAAACCGGTCAACTCTGGGACATAGCCAGCTGCCAACGCTTCGAACATGCAGTCACATTCCAAAATACCTCGGGCAGATTCAAAAGCATGTCACACGAAACTCACAGCTCACAGTGTCGCGCCACGCACTCACTCAGTAGCAGGGCGACGGAACCATAAACCATGTTCACGTCTGTGTGCGTGTGTATGTGAGTACACTGTGAAAATACCATGCAAACATGTCTCTATAGCAGACACATCACATACGTTAATTTATGACAGTGTTCATTATGTGGGATGTTGGATAACGAAGAAGCTAATATTCCGCGAGAACCATCTACCTTCTGTGTTCTTGATAAGTTTGGACGTTGATCGTCGCCTGCGCGATTCCGTCAGCTCATACTTTCCATACTTTGTCGATGTTGACATACCCTAGCAATGCAGAGATCAAACTGTTTTAAAAATATATGACATAACAAAATAATAAACAAAAGCACACTTTTAAGAGAACGTGCATCTTTCATATGATAAAATACGCTAAAAAGTCATGAACATTAAGAATCATTAAAGAAGAAATGTGTTAAGATGTTACAGAAATTGTTTTTAGAAATTAATTGACCGAGAGGAAGACAAATAATGACATCCTACAAGATCGTGTAAGATAAGTGTCGAAGATAATTGGCTTGTAAACTGCATCAAATCACGGAAAACAGAAATACTCTGGCCTTGTTGATGGTAACAGTGGCTTAAAGACAACATTAATAGAAGGCATCGGGCCTGGAAGACAGGTAGGGGTCGACGGTCACTAAGATTGAGACACGGCATTAGAGACACCTTGGGCACGAGCGTCATGAGACAGGAAGTAGAGGCAATATTAGAGCGTATAGCAAGAGTGACGTTCTGCACAGGAGGAGGTACATGATGAAGTACTTCTAGGTCTTTAATCTACTGTATCTGTCCCTCTGTCAGTTATCCCTTTAGTTAGACTATCTATCTATCTATCTATCTATCTATCTATCTATCTATCTATCTATCTATCTATCTATCTATCTATCTATCTATCTGTCTATCTATCTATCTATCTATCTATCTATCTATCTATCTATCTATCTATCTATCTATCTATCTATCTATCTATCTATCTATCTATCTATCTGTCTGTCTGTCTGTCTGTCTGGCGGTCTGTCGGTCTGTCGGTCTATCTATCTATCTATCTATCTATCTATCTATCTATCTATCTATCTATCTATCTATCTATCTATCTATCTATCTATCTATCTGTCTGTCTGTCTGTCTGTCTGCCTGTCTGTCTGTCTGTCTGGGGTGTCCTTGGTGACCATGGTAACATCCACATGAAGATGACCATGCATGTCATCGAGTGGACAGAACATATAAACATTTAACAAATACTTTTTTTTTGTCGCATATCCTTAAAGGACATCACTGTTAACATCAGCATCTTTCAGCTGATTGTTGATTTCTTGGCAAGATAAAGCTCAGTAGTTTGCCATTGCTTTCTGAGCGACCGGCTCACATACCCCTAAGTCACGGCCGCGACCAGAACCCCTACAGATTCTCGCTGTACGTCACGCCACTCACGAGAGTACACGGGATCACGGAGAAAAACGTGACACTCCTAGGCCAGGTGAGCCGCTGACAAATACTAAGGGCTACAAAATGGAAGAATGCCACGGAAAATGACAAATGTGTTTGAAAACACCCAGCACACGATAGATAATGAACTGCATGGACCTATGGGAGAGAGGTGGACCTTAAACAGCAGTGCAGTGAAACTACTCAGTTTATAAACATATTGCAAATGGTTATGATAATACAGTAAAATACAGCTCGGCAAGGGATTATTCCCTAGGGGATATAATAGAAGAAAGAAGATCAGTAGAATCATTTCCTTAACGGTTTTTGCAATCACTTTGAGCTGGTTCCGCCGGCAGTGAATTAATTTATCCTAGTGGAAGAAGCTGCGAGGAGAATAAGCTGTCTACCTGTCTGTGCGGAAATCTGATGCCCTGACGCTAGCCAGATTATCCCTCTAATGCCCGCTTTCTATACAGTCCGTGTTTGTGTCTGTATTGCTCGACATGAGAAACACTTCCTAGGAATCAGGTCAATGGTCATGGTAGCGGTGTGGGGTCTGCACTGTGGCTGCTAGCATAGATCTGGGTTTTATCTCCCGCAATGGATTTTGGATCAGTGAGGGATATGTTACTGACTGGTACACCTCTAGCGATTGACCCAGTATTGTAACTTATATCATGGAGCTTAACACAAAATGACCATGATTATATAGGATCATGATTAAACTCTCACTCGCTGCCAAATTAGTCATGGGTTTGAATCCGCATTAGAATGGGCTTAAAAATAAATGACATGGGCTCCCAGGTTGACCCAGCCTAAAATAAGAACCAGGAAATGCCTTTGTAAGTAAAGGTGGCCGGTGTGATACTGACGACATCAACTCCCCCCTCCCCTCCCCCCTCCCGGCCGATTGTTCTACAATAATATGACTGTAGTATGCCCTGTGTTTAAGGCGTGTATACAGTTTCGTTACCTACTTTAAAACAGAATAAGGATATATCATTATCAAACAGTTTACCAGAGGGCGCAAACTATCGTGTCACTCAAGATCTCTCTTTATCTAAAGATATTAGCAATGCATATAGTGGCTTGCATCATTATTAGCGTGCAATACTGTCTGCAATTGTCTAGCTGCCGTCCGGTGCCTGTTGTTCTGTGAACCATTCCTTTTGATACAGTATTGATTGATTGATTGATTGATTGATTGATTGTTTGATTGATATAGGAACCGACATCACAGCATTTGGGACATTCCTATAAGCGCTCCATCCCCATCCTCAGCAGCCAACGAAGAGTTGCAACACCAACAGTTCCAGTAGTAATCTTATTATTTGTCCGTCTCGCCTTTACTCTGAGCGTTGAGCGTCGGCCAGATCCCTCGTCACTCCTCGCTGCCTCATTCTTACCAGACTATGGTGATCCATTTGCTCCTCCGAGGTGTACACGTGCACCCACAAGGCCTCAACCACGTCTGCCTTGTCATGCATCAATACTGCACCAAGTTTTGCCGAGCCAGCCAGTCTGTCCGCCTGTTCATTCCCCAGCCCAGTGTATCTCTTCTAATGACATTGTCACACGCCGTGCACTTTCCCTCGAATTCTATGGCCAGCTAGCTTCTGTGTCTACATGTTCTTAAAGCTACATTTATTATTGCTATTGGCTATGTGTAAAAATGCTAATAATCTTCTTGAATTCATAATAGTTTCAATCATTACCATTTCCATCTTGACAGGAAGAGTAAAGAAATCCTCTCAAACGTTCTGAGGCTACTGGGTTAATGATGCTAGTTGCGTATTTGTAACAACCAGTCTGCACTCGGTGAATGATTCCCCACCTTCATTTCTCGGAATATCTCATAATCCACATGTTAGATTGTGACGAGCCAGGAGCTCCGGTCATTTAACAAATATTCCCAGCCCATTTCCTTCAAAGAATAATAGTATGCGTTTCATGTCTTTGTCACTATTTATGATATTTCGGCTCATTGAAAATGTCAGCCGGTTGTCTGAAGTTTAAAAACTCATTTACTGGAGGTGCCACTGCTTCATTGTCTATTCTCATACCGCCGTCTGTGTAGCTCACTTGTCCAAGGCACAAGTGACAGATTCTATTTCCCGGATTGTCTGCAGCGTCTGCTGATGTCACTCACAGATCATAGCCTGCTCCGTCGGCTCAAGTTATCGAATTCCACAGTTGAACAGTTTCAATGTTCAGTGTCGTAACTTTGCATGTCCACACTTCAGCCTGTGGAACTCCCACACAAGGCTGTTGGAGACAACGGATTCAGACGACAATAAATTGATGATATGTTGGGAACTTGATGTAGAAGACAATATCAAGAATCTGAAAAAAATAGAAAGAAAATTGTTGCGTATCTCTTAAGGGATGTTGCAGTCAACACCAGCATTTTTCAGCTGCTGTTGATGTACTAGGCAAGTGTTACGTTCAGTAGTTTGCCATTGTTTTCTGAACGACCGGCTCCCATACTAGCACGTTATAACACAGTGCGACACGGTCTGCTGCACACATCGGTCGCAGCTGAGCTTCGAACTCCTGGTACCCGGCTCACGAACTTTGTTCGCAACCCTTTAGCCACGGAAAAAAATAGATGATAGGTAAATTCGCGATTATGAAATAAGAAGAGCATGCATCAACACTCACAATTCTCGGTGATAATGGGTCAAACTAAACAAGCTGAACAGCACATAACTGCCTTTGAATATACATATTATCAACGGGTTCTAAGAATATCTTGGATACAGAAAAGAACAAATGCATCAATAGGACATCTGAATATTGAAAAGAGGTTGGCTACGAAAGACAATACAACACACAATTGAAATATTTTGGTCACTTGAAAAGTCATGACAGTTTGGAGAGAACAATAATGGATGGGTATATGCCCGAGAAGAGAGGACGAGGAAGGCCACAGAGAATGTGGGTGCAGGATGTGGCAGATGATCTCCAGATTACTGTATCGGATGCAGGACATATTGCTTATGACCGAGAGTTTTCCGGTAGGTTGTTATTTGAAATAGGCTAAGCAGAGGACATGGTACTGAATGAATGAATGAATGGATGAATAAATCAGATCAAGGATTGCAAACTAGTCGTAGATGATTTCGGGGTCGATCCATTTGTGTTGTTTATGATGGTATGAGATTCGGCCGTTCAGAAATAAATTGGAAGCTACTTGAGGTAATAATTACCTAGGAAATCACAAAAATCCAATAAGTATCGGAGTTTATAGGAACGTCCTTTAAAAGGACAGCAAACTTACTTTATTTTCCTTGTAAACTCACCGTAAATGGCAAAAACATACAGGTAGGTCCCGCTGTACGTCGCCTTGGTATACGTCGTTTCGCTATAACGTCAATGTCACAAAGGCGACTAACTTCACTTTACGTCGCTCCGTTTTGCCATAACGTCGTTTTGAGGCTGGCGATCTGGCTGCTGATATCGGTAAAGTCCATGGTTTACCTCCAACGACGGTAAGGACAATTCATGCAGGTGCTGACAAAATCAAAGAGGGTGCTAAAAATGTACCCCTGTGAGTGTTTCCAAGATCACTTGTACCAGAAGTATTCTTATGGAGAACATGGAAGCACAATTGGCCGTCTGGATTTAAGACCAGAACCAACGGAATATGCGTGTGAGCAAGATGGTTATCCAAGAGAAAGTAAAGTCTCTCTATGCAGATCTAGCTACGAAAGCGGGTGACAGCAATACTAATAGTGCCGATGATAGCTGTAGAGCGAGTCGTGGTTTGTTTGAGCGCTTTAAGAAGCGTTCACACCTGCACAACATTCAGACAACAGGTGAAGCGGCGAGTGCTGATACTGAGGAGGGTTGCTACTGTGCAGCAGACATTACACATTTTTTGTTCCAGCAGAGAAGACAGGAAAAGAGGCAGGAAGAGGTTACAATTTCATCCTCAGATGAAGAGGCAGAATTTAATGCCTCTACATCCCAATAACTCTACCACTCGCCCTCCATCCCACCGCTATTTAGCCAATAAATATCAAGAAACATCAAAATAAACATTACTATGGTACACAATACACTGTATTTCATTTAATTCTATGGAAATAGTGTTTGGCTATGGGTCGTTTAACTTAACGTCGCGTTTTCCAAGAACGTGACCCCGACGTTAACCGGGGCCTACCTGCATTCTGTAGTTGTAAAGTTAGGCTCCGTGCCTCAGCACGTCAACAGTATACCACGCCAACAGGTGGTCAGTCTCTGGTAGGTCCTGATTGAACTCAGCCTTCGGCCGTATTTGTTTAACAACACATACATCAATTTTTGTTGTTCAGCACAAATAACAATAACAACTGCTGCTGCTGCTGCTACTACTACTACTACTACTACTACGACTACTACTACTACTACTACTACTACTACTACTACTACTACTACTACTACTACTACTACTACTACTACTACTACTACTACTACTACTACTACTAGTTTTTTGGTGATTCATTCATTACTACTACTACTACTACAACTACTACTACTACTACTACTACTACTACTACTACTAGTAGTAGTAGTAGTAGTAGTAGTAGTAGTAGTAGTAGTAGTAGTAGTAGTAGTAGTAGTAGTAGTAGTAGCTGCTACTGCTGCTTCTGCTACTTCTTGTCATTTTGTATGAAATATCACATTGTCATAATATCTACTGCTTCTGTCTTGTACTTTATTATTAACTTGAAAAGCTCTCACTTGATGTAGGATACAGTTTCTTTTGTCTGTGGAGATTTAATTAGTGTATATGCTTTTGTTGGTCATGTGATGAGAAGAGTGGCGCGGGAGAACATCGTGACAACTGGAAAGATCGAGGGGAAGAGAGGCAGAGGCAGACCACGAGAAATGATGCTGGATGGATTGCGACGGTGGCATGGAGGAATATCAACGACAGAATTGATCCAGAAAATCAAGGACAGAGATCTGTGGCGAGTCATGAACGCCTACGCCAGTCGGCTCGGCACTTGATGAATGTATATGTAGTTGTATTAATTTTGAGTTTCTATTTAGCCCCATACTTTGTTATGGCTATATTTGACAATGTAGGATATTATTCGAGGCAGTCTGTTTTCGAAGAGCTGCAACTGAGCAAGTTCTACAGTAGATTCTGCTACAGATTTTCAATTTATATCATCCTCATTTACTATTTCGATAGCGTGGGCGTTCATCTTTCGCAATCTCACACCATCACCAGAGTTGTGGATCAGTTCTTATTCTTGTCTCGCCCGTGCCTAGTGCCCAAGACACACACACGCACACGCACACATACCTATAAACACACACACACACACACACAATTTATATATATATATATATATATATATATATATATATATATATATGTGTGTGTGTGTGTGTGTGTGTGCGTGTGTGTGGATGTAGTAGTGTACAATGTGAACACCCCTTAAGAAGCAATGGGCATACAAGTTAGCTGTAAGTTATTTAATGGGACGTCGGAATCAACTCCAACATTTCTTGAATGTGTTTGATTTTCTAGCAAATTCTTTTTTACGTTTACAAGTTTACAATTGCTCTCTGATGCTCTTAACATTGTGAAAAATAACGCATAACAATAATGTATGTGACACTATCATTGTTTCGCTGTAGTCGTTTTGCAAATGTACATTGACTATGTCTCCCTGTAGTCATTACAACATGGCTGCTGCCGTGTTTACATATTAATAGGCATCGTCATCGTTGGAACTCCAGCGACCTGGGTCCTTGGTGGTCTGGATTACTTCTACTTCTAAAGCGACTCCTCCATGCCATCGTCTAATGTATCAGTTCTCTTCGTTTGCCTCTGACTTTGCTGGCACTGATCTTTCCAGTCGTCACGTTATGTTCCAGTGCTTCTCTTCTCATAACATTACATGACCGAAGAACATGTTTCTTACAAGTTGTATAATGTTTATCTTGCATTATAACCTTTCTTAGTGTCACGGGAAAACTGCAGTTTAGTGATTCCTTGATAACTTACATATAAAACTACAATGTAGGAGGAGGGTTAACAATCGTGTACTTCAGTCTGAGAGGAGGATAAATTAAAGATCATTGACCGACGGATATAAAAATAGGATACAGGTGTTCGCAGAGGTCATTGCCTGACGATCTGATTGGACGGACACGGGAAACGGGGAGATCGCGTTGGGGACAAATGAACGGATAAGGCGATCAACGGGTTCGGACGCTTTGAAGTATTAGCGTAAGGGGAACCCAGGGAAACAGCGTAAGAACGGAAAGAAACGAGCAACTAACCACTACGTGATTTCACCGCCTTTTGATGTGCCGTCAAGAGACGAGTGTTGAGGTATGAACATCAAACAATAACGGAGGATTGGACACTCGATATAAATAGTAGAAATTGGGTTTTCTGTTTTAGTGTGTGTTCCAAACTGGGCAGAGATATCTATTAATCCCAGGTGTGGAAAAGAAATTATAGTCCCGTATTGTTCAGGCAATGGGATATTAGTGCCGATGTGTTTAATTATTAATTTCGATTCCGGGATGATAATAGAAGAAATAAGGTTCCAATTCCCATCCTGACCTATCAGAGAAGATAGACATATACGTCTTGCGTACAGAAAAAGCTTTGTTGATAAACTCAAGGCATTTCATTTGGGCGGAGATAGAATACTTCAATAAACCAAGGAAGAACATAGACAGGGTCAAATAGGGAGACGAAATAAAATATAGCCTTAAATGAACTCTGAAAAAGAAGAAAAGGATATCCAGATAACCAAAGTAACAATGAAAAAGGAAGATAATCTTGCGGAAAGCAAAGCCAAATAAAACTACATACGTTTACACTGTAGACTCATAGTGAAGAAACAATAGACAAGTCAGAACATTGATAGTCGATATATACAATATGCTGGACTGTGGTGATGTGGTTTTTCCGGTGTTGGATTATTAACTTCGTGAAGCAGACTCGGGCGAAGTCATAGACTTACTGGAATATTATTACTTTACGGTGATCCAGTGGTGAACAGTTTTTTTTCGTTCAATAACGGATTTACCTCCAGAATCAAGCATACGGAACATCCAGGGTGAGACCTGTCCTGTTATATGTTGATGTCCTGTGGTTTGGCCGTGTGACTGGGCGAGATGTGATACGGAGACTAGACATTCCGAGTTCATTCTTGCACCAACAATAGAATACACTACCAACTACATATACACAGTCCATACATACACCAGACATAGTTTTTATTAATAAATATTTTATTAATTGATGAAGGAAACTGTTGTCGGAATATGTAATGAAGGAATATGAGAGAGAGAGAAAGAAAGAGATATATGGAATGGAAGATGGAAAGGAGGAGTGTAGACAAAAGTCAGTCAATAATCCCAAAAGATAATAAGCTTAAAGGTGTGCTTGTTGATTCCACGTTCCTCCCGGGACGACAAGCTACACTTAGACAATCGTTAGTTACTCCAATCCAATGTACTCTCATTATTCTTCTTAGAAATCACATCTTTGTTGCCTCCAAGCTCTGCTTAATTTGTTCGGTCACATTCAAAGACTCACCCCTATACATCAGAGCAGGTAACATGCAAGTACTCTCTGTCTGACAATTTATGAACATAAATTAATACATAAGATAGTTTTGGTGTATAGTTTAATTTACTTGCATGGTTTCCATAAGATGGTGGGGGTCACATTTATTGTTGTTGTTGTCATGATCAAATAACAAGTGCACACAAGCAAGATACATAACATGAAACAGAGAACACTGTTTGGTTGTGGGGTGTTAGATATTACCATATCTCTAGTCCACAGCTGAAATAATCGGCTCCTCTAGTTCGCTTCCTAGGGGTGCTCCGTCCTCGACAACTCCAGCACAATGACCGGGCAGCCATTTGCGTGTGCCCACCCTAGAGTCATACTGTTGGAGAAAAATACCCTCCGCAGCGATTTGGAGTGACACCTGGACACTGAGGTAACCAATAAATAATTAATAAATGTTTACATATATTTTACAGGACATCGCTGTCATCATCAGCATCTTTCAGCTGATAGTTGATTTCTTGGCAAGATAACACTCAGTAGTTGGCCATTGCTTTCTGAGCGACCGGCTTACGTCCTGTAAAGGAGATGTAACTAACTGTTTTTCATACCCAGTATGCTACAAGGTGTAGATAGGTGTTTTGTTATTTACTTACAGATGTAAAAATGTATGCTTAAACTTCATAGCATTTGATAGAGTGAAATATGAGAGACTATGCAGGTAGGGTGGGCATTGTTGTCAAAGAATCAGAATATCACTACGGGCATACATGTATTGGCAACAATCAGATGTAATAACTCTCTTTTTGGCAACTGTCAACACATAAAATATCAGTGTCAATTTGAGGCGATATGTTATAATCCCGGTGTTGTTACTGTAGCTTTGAATATGTTCTATTGTAAGTTACCGACGCGGTTAGAACCGCTACCGCTACTCGGAAGAGACAGGGAAAAGAGAGGCAGAAGACAGAGGGAGGAAAAGATAGAAGGAGTGAAGCAGATGGAGAGAAGGGGTAGTAATGAATGAGTTGGAGGCAGAGGGGAAGAGAGGGTGGGAGATTGAGATAGTATCCGAAGGGGGAGACAACGGGAAAGGGTAGAATAGTGTGAGAGCGAGGAGGAGAGAGAGAGAGAGAGAGAGAGAGAGAGAGAGAGAGAGAGAGAGAGAGAGAGAGAGGAGGGAGTGAAAGGGAGTGAAAGGGAAAGAGATAATGATGAAGGGTAAGGGTCGAGGGGGATGGAGAGGGAGATGAAAAGAGAGTGAGTCTGTGTCTGAGTGTGTATTTGTGCGCCGGCTGCCTGCAAGATGATACAATTGACAGTCTCAATACAATAAATATTGGTTCTATGAAGTCTGGCGAATAGGTGTCACCTCTACAACCACGTCGCACACCACCGATATGCAGTCTGTCTTTATATACCTGACCGTATTTCTCTCTCTCTCTCTCTCTCTCTCTCTCTCGCTCACATTATATATATATATATATATATATATATATATATATATATATATATATATATATATATATATATATATATATATATATATATACATATAATGAGGATTATACAGTAGACACATCGTGTTCTAGCCTTGAAAGAATATTACAGAAGAAAACGACGACGAAAACCTGTAAGAATCAAAATAAGCGCATGAAAGCACGAGCGTGTGTTGTCGTTTCTAACAGCTACTCGATAATATTGGAAGTTCAGGTCTCGGCATTTGTATACGGTCACAGATAATGAGACATTTCCTGGGCACATGTTAACGAACTGCCCGATATTTAAATAAACATAGCTGTAGGGTATCCTGGAAGTCGAGTTATCGTAGTGGCAAGCACGCGTGTCTGGTAGCCCGGTGGTCATATAATCCAGCATCCACGAGGTTCGAATCTATGTCTTGTAAGGGGACCTAAAGCTGCCAGGATTACAGACTAAAATGGATGATGGGAAATGTTTCTTGGAAACGGGGCCGTGTATATTATTGGCCACATCATCCATCCAGTGCAGATTGGGCTATACGAATATGGGGATAGCTTCATAGCCAGTCAAACTACTGAACCTGAACTTGCCAAGAGGTCACAAAAGCAATATATGCTGGTGTTGACTGCAACGTCCTGTAAAGGAGATGTAACTAACTGTTTTTCATACCCAGTATGCTACAAGGTGTAGATAGGTGTTTTGTTATTTACTTACAGATATAAAAATGTATGTTTAAACTTCATAGCATTTGATAAAGGGAAATATGAGAGATTGATTGATTGATTGATTTAGGAACCGACATCACAGCATTCGGGACATTCCCATAAGCGCTCCGTCCCCATCCTCAGCAACCAGCGAAGAGTTCCAACACTAATAGTTCCAGTAGCAATCTGATTATATGTCCGTCTCACCTTTCCTCTGAGCGTCGAGCGTCTGCATATGAGAGACTATGCAGGTAGTGTGGACATTGTTGTCAAAGAACCAGAATATCACTACGGGCATACATGTATTGGCAACCATCAGATGTAATAACTCTCTTTTTGGTAACTATGTCAACACATAAAATGTCAGTGTCAATTTGAGGCGATGTGTTATAATCCCGGTGTGGTTACTGTAGCTTTGAATATGTTCTATTGTCTTTTGTGTCTTTGTATGTTTAGTTATTTTCCAGGCTTTGTCACTCAATATCTTTCAATTTATTGTTCATGTCATCAAAGGATGTATAATTTCCTTGTACAGTAAGCACAATTGCAATCTGTAGAAAATATGCCAGAAAGTGAGTGGCTTGAGTGTTATAGCGTCCGCTGTATGTCCAAAGTAATGTAAACAGCGCAAACAATGCTGACGACACGCCCATGATATCAATATGTCATAGAGAACTAAAGACAATGATTGATACGGTAGTTGAAGGAAGTTAAAACCATGTACCAGATTTTATATTAAAAGAGGAGGTAATAAATCTCAAGAAGGACATAAACATATAATTTGCTGAAACAGAGAAAGCTATTAAAACGAAGAAACATGGAAAGCCTACAGGTCCTGACAAGTTAACAACGAATTTGATCTAACTTTGGCATTGATACTACCACATAATAATGTAACGATATACATAAAACTGTGTACAGCCCCAGGGGTTTTAAAACAGACATTTTCATCACACTGCTCAAGAAGTCAAGAACTGTTAATTGTGAGGATTTCAGAACTATTAGCTTAAAGAGCCAACCATAGATGATGAAGAGACTGAAGAACACACTGAGTTCCACAAAAACAGCGGCATCAGAGAAGCCACAATTTGTTTGTGGATGTTGACTGACATATATATATATATATATATATATATATATATATATATATATATATATATATATATATATATATATATATATATATATATATATATATATATATATATATATATACCTCTATATAACAAATACATTCTATAAACACAAAGACTCACAAATATACACCTGGTATAAATGGAACGATCTAGATGCTAAAAGCCAAATTGATTTTATATTAACAAGAAATAACAGAAAGAGAAATATATTAGATGCAAGGGCAGTGCCCAACTTAGGTATAGACACAGACCACAAAGCTGTAGTTGCCACAATAAGAACCATCAGCAGAAGAAAGCAAAGGCCAGGAACATACATGCCATGCGAATCAGTAAACTTAAAAAAATCTCAAAGACGAGACAGTGAGGGAAAATTATGAAAAAGAGCTAACTGAAATCTTTGTAAAATTACTTATAGAAAGAAAGACAGTGGAAGAAGAATGGGAGATGTTAAAATCAAGCATTTTAAATACTGCAAAGATAACATGTGGAACCAAGAAAAAACGCAAAACACGGATAAAGAAAATAACAAGTTGGCGGAACACGGAAGAAAAGAAAGCTGTAAAAGACAAAAAGGGAAAATACAAAAAGTGGTCGAAGAGCAAACATGAATGCGATTACATAGAATATAGAATAGCGAGAAGACATATGAATAGAATAGTAAAGAGAGAAAAACAAAAAGACTGGGAGGAGGATGGAGAAACTATAAATAAAACCTACAAGGAGGCAACTAGAAACTTCTATAAAAAGATAAGTGCAATGAGAACCAGAGGAGAACCCTTTGAAACAACTGAAATAATTAACAGCGAAAATGGAGAACCAATAAGTGAACAAAACCAAATCCTAATAAGATGGAAACAGTACTTCGAACAACTTCTCAACATCCCGCCAGATGTCACGGGAATTCAAGAAACCGTCACAGATGCCACCGAAGAACTAGAACCAGACATACTGAAAGATGACATAATAGAAGCCGTGAGATTAGCCCCATTGAACAAATCACCAGGACAAGATGAAATACCAAATGAACTAATTAAAGCAGCAAGAGACGTAGCAGCAGAATGGCTACATAGACTATTCAACCATGTTTGGGTAGAACTACATACACCACGAGACTTGGGAAACGCCATAATTATCCCAATTTGGAAAAAAAAAAAAAAACGCAGCAAAAGAGACTGCACACAATGCAGAGGCATTTCACTGTTGAGTCATACTGAGAAAATATTTTGCAACATTCTTGAAAAAAGACTACGAAGTATTATAGAACCACAGCTAAGCGAAACACAACTTGGATTTAGGAAAATAAAGGATGTACAGATGCCATATTTTGTAGACAACTTATAGAAAAATCAATCGAATTTAATGAAACACTCTACTTAGCCTTTGTCGACCAAGAAAAGGCATTTGATAGAGTAGATATAAACAAGCTGTGGGAAATCCTTAAACAATATGGAGTGAGTACACATCTAACAAACCTATGTAGAAGCTTATACAACAGCAGTGAATGCATAGTGAGAGCAACTGGAGGACACTCAGAACCCTTCACCATAAAATGCGGAGTACGACAAGGTTGTGTCCTGTCCCCTCTATATAGACAACATATGTAAAGAAACCAGCCAAACGGAGATCGCTAGAACACAGCACGACGAGAACACAGAAGAAGAACCATCTACAAATCTAACCATTAGAGAACTCCTGTTTGCGGACGACCAAGCACTAATAGCAAAATCAGAAGCTGAATTACAAGACCATATGAATAGTCTAAACGAAATGTGTAGGGAACATAACATGAAAATTAGCACAAGTAAAACAAAGGTATTGACTATAGCTAAAGGAGATTCAGCAACGATTCACTTTAACGAACATCCCTTGAAACAAGTAAAGAGTTTCAAATACCTAGGAAGTATAATATCATCAAATGGCAAATCAGAAGACGAGATCGAAAATAAATGCAATAAGGCAAACCAACTCATTGGACAAATAGCACCAATACTAAAGAACAAACATGTATCAATAACTACTAAGAAAGCACTTTACAACACAATACTCCTACCAACTCTATGTTACCAATGCCAAATCTGGACAATGGCAGAAAAAGAGAAAAGAAAAATCACAACAACAGAAATGAGATTCCTGAGAAGAATACTCAATGTATCAAGAAGAGATAAGATCAGAAATAAAGAAATCAGGACTAAAATGGGAGTTATAGCTGCACTAGATTTTATTATAAAGCAACAAGTCAAATGGTTTGGCCATGCAAGCAGGTTACCAACTAACAGTATACCACAACAAGCAATGATGTACAGACCAGAGGGAAGCAGAGGAAGAGGCCGACCACTTAAACGATGGACGCAGGGAATAACAGAGTCCACGGTAATATCGATACATGAAGCCCATAAGTGGGCACTCTCCCGCTGTTTATAATTCACCTCGACACCGCAAGGTACAAGAGGAACATGATGAGATGAGATTATATATATATGTGTGTGTATGTGTGTGTGTGTATGTTTGTGTGTGTGTGTGTGTGGAGAGAGGGAGCGAGAGAGCAAGAGAGCGAGAGAGCGATAGAGAAAGAGAGAGAGAGAGAGAGAGAGAGAGAGAGCGAGAGAGAGAGAGAGAGAGAGAGAGAGAGAGAGGAAGGGAGAAAGAGACTACAAGAAAGCTTTTGACAGAATACATCATGAACGATTAATTGCATGCCTCGAAGATATATGAGTAGACGGAAAGGATATCAGACGTATTAGGTACCCGAGTTGGGAAAATGTGTCGACAATTAGATACGGAAATAATTACGCATCCCCATAGAGATAAAAACAGAGTACGGCAGGAATGTATGTTATCCCCAAGCATCTTCAACTTATACACAGAAATAATTTTTAAACAAGTTTGAGAACTGCCTGGACTTAACACCAATGGAAGAATCATAAACAATCTTAGGTATGCTGATGATACAGTGTTACCAGCAGGAAGCGAGCAAGAGTTGCAAATCTTAATGGAAAAAAAAAAAAACCTGCACTTAACACCAAATTAGTGGAACAAGTAAACAGCCTTAGTGCAGAATGTGACTTAGGTATAATTATAATTTTAAAAACAACAACAACAACGAAATGTATGATAATTAGCATATCAAGGAGAGGCCCTTCTCTCCTGGACCCTGTCGAAAACGTGTTTCTCGCGCAAGGCAATCTGCCCTTTCGATTGATTGATTGATTGATTGATTTAGGAACCGACATCACAGCATTCGGGGCATTCCCATAAGCGCTCCGTCCCCATCCTCAGAAGCCAGCGAAGAGTTCCAACCCCAATAGTACCAGTAGCAATCTGATTATATATGCGCCTTGCCTTTCCTCTAAGCGTCGAGCATCGGCCAGATCCCCTCGTCACTCCACGCTGTCGCAATTTGCCAGACCATGGTGATCCATTTGTTCTTCCGAGGTGTACACGTGCTCCCACAAGGCCGCAACCACGTCTGCCTTATCATGCATCAATACTCCACCAAGTTTTGCAGAGCCAGCCAATCTGTCTGCCTGTTCATTCCCCAACACACCAGCATGCCCCGGAGAAAATATCCAGACGATGCTTGCCACCCGTGACTTCTGAAGCGAAGCAAGCCACTCGGCACGAAGCTTGCCAGTCCTCACCCTACTCAGCATGCTTTCTGAGTCAGTTACAATCACGATGTGTGTGTGTATCGTATTCTCCATCCAGCGGAAAGCTGGACTGACTGCCTCCACCTCAATTCTTAAGCTAGATGTTGTGGTATCATATGCCAGGCTCTCCTGCACCAAACGTCGACCATTAGCCTTTGCCAAGAAACCACAGGCACTTCTACTACCTCTCAACACCGAACCATATGTGTAGATAATCACATCACCCGGGCGAGCATTATCCTGAATTAGTTGCTGGATTTCCACTTCCGTGGCCCCTGCTGGCCACTCCCTGCACTCCCGGCTCAGTGTGATTATAATTCTGCACAAGTCTGACTGCTCCGTTGGCACTCTGACCCACTGCTCTCCTCGCCTAATGTTCTCCAAGGAGCACACCTGTCTGATCGTATCCTCCGCCTGAGCCATCCATTATTTCCCTCTTATCAGTCGCTGGCCCTTAACTGCATTCAGCGCCCCATGCAACGGGTTATCTGTGTCAGCAGCTACTCTGAGGTAAGCCTTCGCCTGCATCACCTTGAGCCTACCAGCAACAGTCGGCAAACCAAGATGTACCGCATACACACCACTGGGGTGTCTCTGGTGCACCCCAGAATGACCCGCATAGCCTCGTTCTGTATGCGATCCAATCTCACCAGCTGACTCTTTGAGTCAGTGAGCAGTCCTAGTCCATAATCAATCGCTGAGAGGATCAAGTGCAGGTATAGTCTGAAAAGCATTCTCTGCTCTGTGTCCTTTGCAGCCATAGTTTTAAGTGCGTTGAGTCCCTTTTTAGATCTTGTCACAACCGTCTCCACATGATCCTTGAAGGACAGGCTCCTGTCAAATGTGATTCCCAGATACTTCAATTTGTTCTCTCTGTTGACGCTTCTACCATCTATCGTGAGGCTTGGAACATCAGCTCTCAAAACCTGTTGTCCAGAGAGCACCACAAAACAGCTACCTTTTCCGGGTGGATGACAGCACCCATTTCAGTACACCAGTCAATCACTTTGTCTACTGCCTATATGCAAGAATATCATCTGCAAATATTAGTATCCTTCCGACCCCTGGTGCTTCTAGGTTTGCAATTTTGCTCGTATACACGTTAAAGAGCACCGGTGAGATTGCGGATCCCTGTGGCAGTCCCGGGGTTAAAATATGTGGCTCTGAGGTCCATGCACCCAGACGGAGAGCAATCCGACGTGAATGTAGGACGGCCGCTATCCAGTTCACTAACCAGGGATTGACCCCCTTCTCCATCAGTGCGGTCATCAAAATATCATATCGAACTCTATTGTACGCATCCTCGAGATCAAGCGCCGCCGCCATCGTTTCTTGTCTAATCTGGGACCCCTCATAAACGTCAAAGGCAAAAGTGGCTGCATTTGACCAGTATCTTTTCCTGGCCTGTAGCTCCCCAGGCCTCTTGGAAGAAGCTTCCCCCTTTCCAAAAACTCTTCCCCTTTCGATCATGATAAGAGGTTGAGCTTTAGTCACACTCGTTACACTTAGTGTCTGTGTGACTAGTGTGTGACAATTTGAAGACAAAGAAACGTTCGTTCATTATTTAGTTAGCTAATTATTTAGTCGTCAGATTATCCTCACTGCAAATTAAACCATTCAGTATATTCGTGCTCAAATGTCCTCCTCAGTATCTCCCTCAGCCTGTCCCTGATGTTGACCATACCAGTTCTGTCTGTTTTAATTCATTACTGGCCGCGGTGCTGACTTCGTTCACTGAACTCCACTTCTCCTTGCGTGATCAAAGGGTCGAGACTGGGGCACTTATGATGATATCACTTTGTCATGAAATAATCCGTTAGTTGATAAAAATGCAAATATGATCTTCATTAACGCTGTTTTCTATATCACAGATGACTATTAGTGTTGGAACTCTTCGCTGGCTGCTGAGGATGGGGACGGAGCGCTTATGGGAATGTCCCGAATGCTGTGATGTCGGTTCCTAAATCAATCAATCAATCAATCTATATCACTCATATTTTATTCGTGAGTTCATATGTCATATGATTATATATGTTCATAACATGCCCTTGGATGTACATTTTCTAATTATATTTGCTATTACAATGTACTATTTCCTTACATATTCACGTGCTTTAACACGAAGGAACAAGACGCATGTGTAGGGACTCCGCTGCACAGGAATTCCGGACGGCACTGTTAGTGACTGCATAGTTATATATTTACTACAGAGATCAGATAACCCATGGACGCTTCCGGAGTAGAATAATGATAATCTGAACTGAATTCGCTTCTTTGATATTGCATGTCTCCCAGGAATGCTGACCTGGTCAAAAATGCACGCTAAAAGTCGGATGTGTTGGCCTAAGGGTTTCGACCCAAGGATGCCTAACCAGACACACCGCAATCACATCTGAAAAAAAACACCTCGGATGAACGCAAAGAAGAAGATATTGCATGTCTGTTTCAAACAGTATTTTTATTGCTATTTCATTCCAGTGTATGGCTCCAGTATCAACAACGGGAACTGTTCAAACGAAAGTTGATGCAGGCTGGCCATGGGACTGCAGAAATTAAACAATGTTAAGAAAGTATCGTAAAACATCATCATCATCATCTTCCACTTTTGCTGTCAAACCCCGTGGGGAGGATTAATTGGCGTTTCAGCACCCGATGGGCGGCACTGGATAGTGTCATTCCGTTGTACAATGTCTTTGATGTCTTGAATCCATTTTCTTCTCAGGCGTCTTCTTGCTCTCGTCGCAAGATGATCTTTGATGTAGGGCCAGTGCTGGTAGTTGATGGTGTTGATTCTAACGAGATGGCCAAACCATTTGATCTTCTGTCTTTCTATAAATGTGGTACAAGGTGTTGATCTCACTGTTTGTCTGATAAGAACGTTTCTTATTCGGTCTCTGATTTCTAAGTTGGCAGCGCTCCTCAGGCATCACACCTCACAGGTATAGATGTTGAGTAAGTGTGATTTGGCTAATGTCCAAGTTTAAGATTAGTAGCTTAGGGTTAGTGTGAATATGCTGCTTATTATCTATAACATCATCAAACATTTAACAATACATTCTTTGAGGACATGCATCTTTCCTGTGACAACATTTGGAAGTGAGCCACGGGCAATTTCGCATTCTCTGTAGAAGAAAATTTGAGATTTTAAGGTCAAATATTTAAGAAAAGTTCTGAGAATATCGGGGAACAAGAAGTAGAAAAGTACTGAAAAGAAGGACACGGGACACTGCAGACACCTCCAGCAACAGGGTGCACGACGCTGGGGAAATGCCAAGAGATCGAGAGGCTTTTCGATGCGCCGAAATAAAAGCAATATTCAGTAAAGGACCTGTTACATGATGATGATGATGATGATGATGATGATGATGATGATGACGATGATAATGATGATGATGATGATGATGATGATGATGATGATGATGATGATGATGATGATGATGATGATGATGATGATGACGTTGTATACAGTATTACAAAGACACGAGTGGAAGAATCCTAAAACGATCAAGAAATTTTAACAAATTGAAAATAACTATTACATACATACAAAATAAAGATGGTAACGTAAAAGAATGCCATCAGCGATAGAACCAGGAAGAATACTGGATGACATCGAGTGGGCAATAAGAATGCCAGCAGAGACAGACCTATGAAAGAACACTAAATGAAGTCGAGTGGGCAATTAGAATGCCAGCAGAGACATGATCAGGAAGAACACTGAAAGAAGTCGAGTGGGCAATAAGAATGCCAGCAGAGACACGATCAGGAAGAACACTAAATGAAGTCGAGTGGGCAATAAGAATGCCAGCAGAGACAGACCCAGAAAGAACACTGAATGAATTCGAGTGGGCAATAAGAATGCCAGCAGAGACAGACCCAGAAAGAACACTAAATGAAGTCGAGTGGGCAATAAGAATGCCAGCAGAGACAGACCCAGAAAGAACACTAAATGAAGTCGAGTGGGCAATAAGAATGCCAGCAGAGACATGATCAGGAAGAACACTGAATGAAATCGAGTGGGCAATAAGAATGCCAGCAGAGACAGACCTATGAAAGAACACTGGATGAAGTCGAGTGGGCAATAAGAATGCCAGCAGAGACAGACCCAGAAAGAACACCGGATGAAGCCGAGTGGGCAATAAGAATGCCAGCAGAGACAGGACCAGAAAGAACACCGAATGAAGTCGTGTGGGCAATAAGAATGCTAGTAGAGACAGACCTATGAATTAACACTGGATGAAGTCGAGTGGGCAATAAGAATGCCAGCAGAGACAGGATCAGGAAGAACACTGGATGAAGTCGAATGGACAATTTAAAAAAATCTCAAAAAGATAAATCACTTGGAAATGATAACATGACAGCAGAGTTTGCTACAGCTGGCGGAGAACGACAATGCACATGTTCGCTACATAGGCATGGGGTACATGAAAATCGTCAAAGGCGTGGATGAGAGCAATGCGATTGCCCAAATAAAAGATGTGCGTTATTAAAGTATGTACCATTTACAGAACAGGTTAGTTGCCTTGACAAGTCCCACCAGCAAACTGTTATAAACAATAATCAGGGAAGATGTTACCAAGCAAACAGAAGAACGCATACACATTGTACACGCCGGCTACACATGAAATAAAGTTATACTTGCCAATATATGTACTATGAAGATAATCATAGAGAAAAAAAAAGCTCCAAGAAAAATGTCTGGCACCTGTTGGTATGCGTGTCTTCGAAGAGTGCATAATACTGGATCCGGGACCTAATAATTGATCACAGTGTCAATTTATCATATGGTGAATCGTATTGCCGACACGAGCTGTCTTTTATGTCTCGTTCCACACTGCCACAAACATCAGCGTAATCATTGAAGCATATGGCAGACATTTCACAGTATTTTCAGTTAGCATTCACAGGCAGACAATACTGTTCTTTGTCCAGCACTTCTGTTCCTATCTCAACAGTTCTTCACTGATTTGATTATTGATGTTTCTTCCAAGTAATCAGTATTTTGATTTTACTGCAATCATGCATACTATTGAACTACGTTGTGATCATCTGCTTCATCAAACTCGTAGTCTCCACCGTCTATTGCCGGGCTTTCTTTGGCAACATATGGGCTCCAACAGTTTCAGATCTTGTAGTACGTGAACTATCAAACCGGCTTGAAGAGCAAAGGGGAGTAAGACAGAGTCGTATTATCTCCCCATAACTGTTCAACATATATGCAGAAAATGTAATGAAACACGTAAACAAGATGAGACAAGTGAGAATTGTGCTCCATTCTTAATTTATGGAAAACTATTTTCAAACCATAGATATTCAGATAACACGGCCTTCCTCTCAAACAGTACATGGAATAGAAGAGTCTACCGTCAAAAGACATAGATAAGATCAATATCTTTTTTCTCTATTTAAAAAATAATAATGTTGACAGACACGACTATATGTCAACCCAAAGTTGCAGACGGTACTGAAGAAAATAAAAATGTCACAAACTGTCAATTACATGGCTAACAAGACGTTTTAATATAGCCTGGGGAAAACTAAAAGCCACAGACAATTGCCAGCAGGCGGTAATAATACCGATATGGAAAGGGAATGGCAATATGCGATAGTGCGAGAAATACAGGGGTATATCACGGTTGAGTCATGTTGGGAACATGTACTCACAACGGTCACTGACTTTGGGACAAAGAACTAGACTGACAACGGATACTCACGCAAACCTCAGGTCCGGTATGACATCACATTGATGGTGGACAACAGGATTTATTCATCCGACATACAGGAGGACTTCACGCTGGAGTTCATAGCCAGTGAACACAAGCAAGCAATCAAGAACTAGACTCAAAGTCGAACAACAGTTAAATAAACCACAATTTGGTTTCAGGAAAGGCACACGTTACGCTGATATATAATTCACATTAAAGAAAATATGTGAAAACAAAGTAAATGAATACTGTGTTTGTAGATCAGGAAAAGTCTTTCGACAGAGTAGATAGATATAAATGATGAACCATCATTAAAGACTACCGGGTGCAAGATAGTTATTAGATAACATTGTAGCATGTATCACTTGACCCAAAATGCAGTATGAACACGAGAAGGTATCTCAGATATGTTCGCAGAACACACAGGAATGAGACAGGAATGTGTGCACAGGTGGGTAGAAAAAGTTACGAGGGCGAGTCAATAAGTAAGTCACACAGTTCTGTGGGATGGCCGGTATTTTCAAAGGAAAAAAAATTTCTATGTAGTCGGTTGTAAAGACTGATAAAACGATGGGGTAAGTGCATCAATGTTGGTGGAAATTATGTTGAGAAGTAAAGGGACAATGTATGGACAACAATAAACTGGTTTGAAGCTGTTATCATAGTCAGGTATTTTTCTACAGCTATTTCTTACTTATTAACTTACCCTCGAAATTTTTCTTTTCTTTTTGTTTTTGTTTTTGTTTATTCGCATATCCTTTACAGAACATCGCTGTCAACACCAGCATCTTTCAGCTGATTGTTGATTTCTTCTACCTAGGAAGAATGATAACAGAAGATGGCAGAAAACACACAGAACTAGAAATCAGATGTCAAAAAGCAAGTGTATCAACTACCACCCTTACTGAAACATCCTAATGTACCCATGTCTGCACAACGACACATAACAAATAATATATTCATACCATCTCTAAGCTACCATTGTGAGATTTTGACATTATCCAAGTCACACATCTGCAAAATAGACACCTGCGAGATAAGATGCGTGAGAAGAGCTTCCAACTTAGCTATCCGAAACCGTGTAAGAAGTGATGTTATCATTGGAACAGTGGGATCGACACCTTGTGCCACATACACTGAAAGGATAAGATCAAATGATCCGGCCAGCTCGTCAGTATCTACGTTTCAAAATTAACAACAATGGCGACTTTTCAAGAAATGTCAGGCGTAGGCTGGCCACAACAATGATGAGACTAAACGGTATAACTGAAACTATGCGTTACAACAGCAAATGAAAAACGATGAACATAGACAACTTTAGAACATTCATCGTTCTTATGGTAATATACAGATGGGGATGTATTGTGAAGGAAAATCGATGCTATAATAAACATTCTTAAAATACCGTGAATCAAGAGTAAGATACAGTCCGGCATTCTACAAGTTCTGAACATCGAAGAGAAGTGATAAACGTCATCAGGTTGTGGGAACTGAAATATTATGGTCATATTGAATGGCGGTGTATATCCAGTAGTGTTGAAAGGCAAAGTTCATGGAGGAAGAGGCACGGCTCAACACAAGACACAGGAAATTGTAAACGTCCTGGGTCTGAACATTCAAGAAGTGGGAGAACTGCCTTAGGATCTAGATTCGGGCCGTGATAAGAGCCACGTGATTTGCGAAAGCACCTGTTACATAAGGATATGTGACCTAGTGACACATATGACAACAAAGATCTATAACTCCATCAACACTAATTGCATGTTGATGTCAGCCATAACACGGAGAACCGGTAACACAGTGGCTAGCTTGCTGTCGTGCTGACCCTGTGGTCATGAGTTTTGAATCCTCACAGAACAAAATTGTTCCCAGATCGATCTAGCCTAAAATGGATATCCGGAAATGCTATAGGAATTAAAGGCAACCGGCGTCCTTGTGACCACATGACCCATCGAGTGCCAATCAGTCCTGAAATAATGGGCTGTCATCACATTCCCAACAAGATCCATGGCGTGAACATGGATATATTCACTTGTTTGATAGCTATAATAACATGAGATTCCGTTGGTTTTCTTTTCATGCTTAACTTCTCTGATTTTACTCTGATTATCTTTCCTAATCTCATTTTACTCTGATCATCTCACACTCTCTGTTTTACTCTGATTATCTTTTATTCTCTGAATTTACTCTTATCATCTTATCTACTCTGATTTTACTCTGATCATCTTACTTTCTCTGATTTTATTCTTATCATCTTACTACTCTGATTTTACTCTGATCATCTTACCTTCACAGATTTTACTCTGATTATCTTATGTAATTTCACTTTGCTCAGATCATCTTACCTAATCTGATGTTACTCTGATCATCTTACCTACTCTCATTTTACTCTGATCATCTGAAGTTCTCTCATTGCACTCTGATTATCTTACCTAAACTAATTTTACTCTGATCATCTTTTTATTTTAATGTTGCATATCCCTTGCAAGACGTTGCAGTCAACACCAGCATTTTCAGCTGCTGTTGATGTACTAAGCAAGTTTATTTTACGTTCAGTAGTTTGCCATTGCTTTCTGAACGACCGGCTCCCATACCAACACGTTATAACAAAACGCCACACGGTCTGCTGCACAAATCGTTTGCGGCTGCGTTTCGAACGCCTGATGAGCGGCTCACGAACCGTGTTTACAAGCCTTTGGCCACGATCAACTGACCTTCTCTGATTTTACTCTGATTATCTTACTTAATCTGATTTTACTCTGATCATCTTACGTTTTCTGTTTTTACTCTGATCATCTTACATACTCTGATTTTACCCTGATTATTTTACTATTCTGGTTTTACTCTGATCATCTTTCATACTTTTAATTTCGGCGCTGTGGCTTAGGGGATGATGAACCTGCGTGTCACAATTCTCTGACATATCGAGCCCTGAGATCAAAATCAGCCGCTGGCGATTTGAATGCAGATAGCTTTGCTTTGATTTCAATGGTATAAATCGTCGGCCATTTGGGCAGTAATAGTAAACAACTAATCTAAAAAATGTTTAATTGCCTAGTTCATCACAAATAGTAGATAAATGCTGAGGTTGGCTGCAATTTTCTATAACGGACATGCAATTAGCTTTTATTACTGATGTTAGTTTTGTCGATTTTTCTTTGCTGCGTGTTTCTGATAGACGTGCGAACTTACTTTCTGCTCGTCATATTACTCAACAAACAACCTTCAATGTTTACTCAAGTCCCCAGTGAGTAGACAACTGGGAACTCCCATGCGATATATCGTGCCAGCTAATACATGTTTTCAATGAAAAGTCAAATTACATGAGATAGGAAAGCTGTCAACGACTCTCACATGCTTCTGGAGAAAATGCACTCACCTGCACATGTTAGACGAGAATAGATTTGACACAAGAACGAGGCATTTACAGGCAGTGAGGTGGGACATGTGGTGTGTGAATCGCATCGGATGACACCGTCATAGTGACTGCCACTCGCACCGGATGAAACCGTCATAATGACTGCCACTCGCACCGGATGACACCGTCATAGTGAGTGCCACATAGTGTGTCTGCGGCTGTGGCCTAGAGCTGTGAACACAGTGTCACAATCGTACATACCGGCTTCGAAATTAGCTTCGGGTAACATGGAAGCTGACCCAGTTGCGTTGATGATTTGTTCAAACCTATGAGCGTCGGTTGGTCTGAAAGTAATGACAAACTACTAACGTAAACGTTTCTAAAAATAAAATAAAAACATTTAAAAAAAACAAAAAAACAGACATAAAATCAGCAGCAAGAATATGCGGGGTTGAGTGCAATATCCTGTCACTGATTAAGTGTCATGGGATGATTATCGCCTTGAGAGATTTCCCATATCTGTCATAGATTTATATATAGCCGACATGTTTTAAAGGCAAGATGTTGTCTCAATTAAAATATCAATACACCAGGTTCTCCTAAGCAATCTTCTTAAATTTTACACATAATAAAACATATCTGCTACCATGTTAACAACTTTTAGGTCATATCTGTGACACACCCCTACTTCCTATTTCCCGCCATCCATTTTTGGTCGGTCCAAACCTACTTTCTGTGTGGCACTGAATCTGTTAAAGGACATGCAAGGAAGTCAACAAAAACCTACAATGTGCAGCAGCAGTATTTGTCTTTTATCTTTAATAAATATCACATGATTGTTTTGTACACTCGACGTACACAGAATAAATGTCAAGGTCTCTGTTACCACGGCATTCTCGTATATTGTTAAGAATGTTCTAGGCCTATGTAATTTCGCCATTACATACACTCAACAGGTGATGTGGTTAGTATAGAACTGGCCGCCTGACCACGGGTACCGACGTGATGGGACTGCTCAGTTATCTGGCCATGAAGAATACTTGCCTTTAGGGGGGATTTAAAATCAGGTCAGTCGGGCAGACGGATTAGTACACTAGCCATTATACTACAAGGCTGGACTAAACTGTATGCTGTATTATTATTATTATTCTACCACCTTTAATTGTGTGTTTTTGTTAATTAGCACATTTGTATAGCTCAGCAAATGTGTCTTTGAATGGAACACAGTCATGCGAACTATTCACAAAGATATTGAAACTTAATATATGTTGACAATAAGAATGAACAATGAGATATAATGGGAATGCAGTGAAACGTCGTTACACATAGGGAACAAATTAAGAGGTATACACAATTGTAACTTGGTTCAGCTGCCAATGATAATATTAAGATAATATTATGCAGTAATTTCTCTATTTACAAATCCGTCTCCGTGGCCAAAGGCTTGCGAACGCGGTTCCTGAGCCGCTTACCGATTTGTGCAGCAGACCGTTTCGCGTTGTGTTATAACGTGTTGCACGAGAAATCAATGGGCGGAACCGTTGAGGCCACTAAAACAGTTACATAAATAAACACACATAATATTATCTGGCGCTAACAGAAGGAGAAGAAGTAGAGACTAGAAGACGCACTAGAATTTGAAAGCTATAGTTACCTATCGGGATCGAATCTGTCGCCTCCAAAGGACGACGGCGCCTCGCTGCAGGAACAAGTGTACTTCGATGAACGACCAATTAGACACTCCAAAATAATGTCTTCATTGGTCGTGTCTATCATACACATGAACCTAACAACTATGGAATACGGACAGAATTTGTATCAAACCATTGAGATAGCACCATGGGTCTCATAATTCATATTAAACCAGAATAGGTCAAATAATAAACACAAACACATCGGACCGTAATTCTGTTGTCGAGTATATTTGAACAAACATTTAAAGAAGAGAAATGATTGGTCGGTTCTAATGCTGTACACGTTTCAAATTTCATGTTGTCTAGTGCGTCTTCTAGTCTCTACTTCCTTCTTCCCCTTCAGTGAGCGCCAAATAATACTATGTGTGTTTATTTATGTAATCGTCTTAGTGGCCTCAACGGTCCCCCCCCCCCCCCCCATTGATTTCTTGTGTTTACGTGTACAGTATTAAAATCGACCAATCATTTCTCTTCTTTAAATGTTTGTTCATATATACTCGACCACAGCATTACGGTCCGATGTGTTTGTGTGTTTGTTATTTGACCTATGCTGGTTTAATATGAATTATGAGACCCATGGTGCTATCTCAATGATTTGATACGAATTCTGTCCGTATTCCATAGTTGTTAGGTTCATGTGTATGATAGACACGACCAATGAAGACACGTTTTTTTTTAGTGTCTAGTTGGTCGCTCAGAAGGCAATGGCAAATTACTGAGCGTAATCTTGCCTAGTACATCAACAGCAGCTGAAAAATGCTGATGTTGACTGCAACGTCCTGTAAAGGATATGCAACATTTTAAAAAAAGTTGGTCGTGCGTCGAAGTACACTTGTTCCTGCAGCGAGGCGTCGTCGTCCTTTAGAGGCGACAGGTTCGATCCCGGTGGGTAACTATAGCTTTCAAAATTTATGTTGCCTAGTGCGTCTTCTAGTCTCTATTTCCTTATTCTCCTTCTGTGAGCGCCAAATAATACCATGTGTCTTTATTTATATAACGTGTTGGTATGGGAGCCGGTCGTTCCGTTCAGAAAGCAATGGCAAACTACTGAACGTAAAATTTTCCTAGTACATCAACAGCAGCGGAAAAATGCTGGTGTTGACTGCAACGTCCTGTAAGGGATATGCGACCAAAAAAAATAGCATACACATTTAACACGTCTATTGCACTTGTGTGATAAAGTGTTTATAATTCTGGTATCCTGCTGTCAAGTGAACAAGGTGCCCTACCTGTGGTTTACATGTTGCTGGGGTGGTGGCTTTTCACAACCTATGTCATTTGTCAGTGCAAGGAATGCTGCGAGACAGGGACGACGGTATTGTCACAGTCTTAGATCTCTAGGGGATCTAAACTCGGGCTCACACAGGCAACAAACTCCGTTCGGATACAATATAGCAACATTTATTAACATGATATATACAGTGCGCTGGCGAAGTGGGTTTTGACAAGCCCACACTTGGCAAGTTGCGTATCACAGGAGTTTACATTAAACATGATTATAACAAACAACTCTAGCAACTATCTAGCATATGTATACGACCCCTAAATACACATGGGTCTGAACTATCAAGTCCCCCTTAAGGTAAGCCCTGTTGCTTCTTCGATGTCCAGTCCGTCTCTGCCTTTCCACACGTGTCGCAATCCGACACGGGTGGTAACTCTGTCCGAGTTTCTCGTGGACCCCGCAATCGGCGGGCCACATCAGTGTCCACGGGACAGTGGACACACTGACCAGTCCTTCGAGAAGGCTCTGGATTATTCAAGCCTTTGAGTGACTCGCTTCTTTCCCTTAAGCGGGAGTTTTCGCCCTTCGCCAGTATCTCTTACTTTATGTTGGTTACCGCCTCTATGTGAGGCTGTGACAGGAGTCCCCCTCTCCCCCCTGCTTTGATGGGTTATTATAAGGTAATTAGTTTTGTACTAATTCTGTCACAGGATCACATAAAGTCGGTGTTTGTAGTTTGGTGGATAGTAACTTGGCAACCTACACATCTGCATCAACACTCATGTATTCTCCCATGCACCACTTCACGATGATTTGCTGAAGAGGTCTCTCTCTTCTATGTCCTTAAAAATGCTTATCTGACCGAAGTTACGTGACGTTTTCTAGTTGTTTTTACAACCCGCCCTTCTCAAGTATCCCATTGATACCAAGATAATTAAACTCTGTGTAAGAGAGTATTAACAAGACAAAAGTCTTGGCTATTTAAGTACACTTGCAAATCTTGTCCGGTGTATGTATTTCGATACACTTTTACTTTCGTATGTTGTCTAATGCTGAATATGTAGTTATGCTGTTGTTTTATCCCATCTGACTACATGTGTCCCTGTTGGCTTGTTAGTGTATTGACTGATATGTTGCTGTTTCTAATAAAGTGACTGTATTTTAATTGTTAGTGTTCAGTTTTGAGTTTTGTATAAAGTGTGTGCTCACTTGTGTGGTTTATCTCCAAGCGTCACGAGTTGGGATATCCTTTGTCATGAATTACCCCAATGTGTGTAATGCATGATCGGGCATTCCAAACAGTGGCGCTTAGATGTAGTGTCTTAAATACTAAACATGTATCAACAATTTAGACAGGTAATACATTTTACATGAAAGACGCAGACAAATTAAAATAAATACGTTTTGCGTACAATTTGTCCGCTCAGTATATCACTCTCTCATTTAATTCATTTACCCTGTCATTCATACATCTTTCATCCAACATAGCATTTTGTTAAAATATATAAATAAAGTTGAGGTAAGTGTTATTGCCCTTAGAAAAACGGATTAGGCGATATGTTCCCTTTAAGGTAATAAGTACTTTTTGTACGAGTACTCGAAAAATGGTTTATAATTTAAATAGAGAAAATTGCATAGGAAGAATATTTCGCCTATGAGTGGAAATACCTGTAATATTATGGTAGAAAATATACAAGTTACAGGTTGACATATTTTATATACATAATTCAATACAAGTGTAATACATATTAAATACTACTAAATTAATTAACTAACTAACTAAATCCAACGATGATGTGTGCGTTGTCCTCCTGTTGTCCGTGTGTCATGCCATGAATGTTAACAGTTAATATGGCTGTTTCTTGCATGTTGTAATCGACGTAGTTCTATTCCGGCTGTTTGCAAAGTTTCTTAGCAACAGCAAGTATGCAGTGTTCTTAATCTCGAGTATACAGTGTTCTTAATCTTTTCATGATCACTGTCAGTTGACTGGTTGAAATCATTTCACAGATATTATATATCGCTCGGATTGTTTCTAGAGCTTTGGTAATTGGTAGTATAGGGTTGTCACAGTTTCATGTTCGTGGGTGTTATACGTAACCTATTCACTTGGGTGTTAATATTTCTAAATGAAAGTTCTCTAGCAGGTGTAGAGGTACACTGTTCTATGCAACAGATTAAAATATCACAGCTTCTTGTATGGCGAATAATTAATGTGTCTAATGTTCGTCTGCTGGTGCATTAGTTTGTCGCGATAAAATATCAGCAATAATGTTATCAGTGCCTCTGATATGGCGGATTTCGAAGTCGAAATCTTGAAGAAGAAGACACCATCTTTGTAAACGATGGTTTTTTGGAACACCTTGCTTAAGTACCAACAATGGCGAGTTATCGGTTAACACAACAAAGTGGGACCCCAAGAGGAACTTAGATAATCGGCGCATACAAAATAGTAGACTTAATGCCTCCAATTCCACTGTGGAATAATGGATCTCTGCCTTTTTCAGCTTCCGGCTTACGTAGAGTATTGGATGTCTCACTCCTTGAAATTCTTGCATCAGGCAACCTCCAATTGCGATAGCACTCGAATCTGTGGTCAAAATAAAGGGTATATCTATGTTTGGTAATCTTAATACGGGTGGGTTAGAAAAAATTGATTTCAATCTGCACATTGCATCCTCTAAGCGGGTACTTTTACAAAAATTTTCTGGATGATCTTTTGTCAACAGATTAGAAAAAACTGCTGTGAGTTCTGCCCAGTTTGGTATAAACTTGGCATAATAGTTTATGAGACCTAATAAGCTTCTAACCTGTTTTTTTTTGTAGTTGGAACTTCTAGGTTGAGAATTTTCGATACAATTTTATCCATCTGTCAACAGTTTATCCTTCGGAAATCCTATGACCAAGGAAGTCTATCTGTTTATAGCCTATTTCAACCTTGGAAGGTTTGATAGTAAGTCCAAAAAGAAAGATTTGGTTAAAGACTTGTTGGAGTGTAAGTAAGTGAGAAGTCATATTAGAAGAATGAATGCATATACCATCAATATAAGATTGCACGTCCTTAATGCCGTGCAATAACAATCTAGTTAACCTGACAAATGTGGCGGGAGCGTTCTTGAGACCAAATGGAAGATATCTCCATTCGTACAACCCAAGAGGTGTAGCGAATGCTATTATATGTCTTGAAGAAGGGTGTAGTGGTACTTGCCAATAACCTTTCGCTAAATCAAGCTTAGAAAATAAGGATGATTGAGACACATTCAAAATGAGGTCTTCACAGCTGTTCATTGGCTCTGCGTCTGTTGTGGTTATCGTATTTAACTTTCTATAATCTATGCACAAACGAATGGTTTGGTCCTTCTTTTTCACCAGGACAATTGGCGAAGAATACTGGGACATAGATTTCTGTATTATTCGATTTTTCTCCAAGTCCAAAATTTCTTTGTCTAAATTTGCTCTATAATGCAAAGGAATCGGATATGTTCTACATTTGATCGGTGTCAGATCTGTCAACACAATTGAATGTGTTATTTTATCAGTCCGTCCAGGTTTGTTTGAGAAGATAGTTTTATAGTCGTTAAGGAGAGACAAAATGTCTTGTCGCCGCTGTTGTGTCACAGTGTCAGAGATTTGTATGTCCTTCATACTACTGTCGTCATTCATAATTGGTACTGGAATTTCCGTATTGTCTATGTCCGTCTGATTTATTACTGATGCTACTGTTTGTAAATTGTCTTCAATGTCATTGTCGTCGTCGTCGAGACTGATAGTTGTCACTGTGTCGTCAAATTGGTCGTCGTTGTCGTTATCCCATCTTGTCGGTACTGTGAATATTTTTTCGTCGTCTTCGTTGTCGCAAGAATGAGTCGTTAACGATGCTTCGTTTGTCGAGGTGTCATTCAGTTGGGTAATTGTCGTTTCGTTTTTGTCATCTGTTATCTGCGTCTGCTTATTCGTGTCACTGTCATTTCTAGAATAGTATGGTTTTAACATATTTACATGGAATATTTTCAATTTTCCATTCAAAGAAATTTCGTAGTCAACTTCCGAAATTCTTCTCACAACTTTAAATGGTCCCTGCCAAGAGGTTGATAGTAAATCTCTCTTGTCAGGTAGCAATAGTAAAATATCCTGATCTGGTTGTAATACAATCGTTTTTGCACCTTTGTTCGCGTACTGCCTGTATCTAAAACCTTTCTCCTGTAATGATGTTCTGGCCAGTATACAGGATCTAATGATTTTCTCTCTGGTGTCAGTGACTAAATCATAGGTGGAAACTGGTAATTGGGTATTTACGGGTTGTGATATTATATCTTTGTAAATAGTGAGAGGTCCTCTTGGGTTCGCTCCATATATCAATTCGAACGGAGAGAACCCTGTGCTTGATTGTGGGACTTCTCTATATGCGAACAGCACCGTTGGGAGAAGTATATCCCAATCGGCTGGATTTTCAGCTGTCACTTTGGATAACATATGTTTCAGGTCCCCATTTAGTTTTTCGCAGATTCCATTCGCGGCCGGTCGATAGGGACTGGTGAAACATTGTTTTATGCCTAGTAACTTAGTTACCGATTGAGTGGCATTAGATATGAACTGTGTTCCTCTATCTGAAATTATCTTCTCCGGGAAGCCAAAACGGGAGAATATCTGTAAAAATACGTCCGTCACATCCTTAGAGGAGATAGATTTTAATGGGATCATTTCTGCCCATCTCGAACATAAATCAACAAGTGTAAAAATGTATCTATTTTCCTTTGTTTGAGATGTGGTTCAAAGGACCTACTAAATCAACTGCCACGATTTGAAATGGCCTCGAGGCAGTTGTGGTTGATTGAATTTCTGCCGTAGGGTTTTTTCCCTTTTTGATGAGTTTCTGACAAGTATCACATGATCTACAATAGGTTTTTATGTCTTGGCAAAATTTCGGCCAATAAAATTGGCTCAGGACATCTGGCCCTGGTTTTTTCGTAACCCATATGACCTCCGAAAGGTGAGTCATGGGCTATATTTAGTACCTTCTCACGATGTGATTGAGGTAGAACCACTTGCTGTAACGTGGTTTGATCTCTGGTATATAATCTAGTTAGAACATTGTTCTTTAGTTTAAATGTCCAAGAAGCATTTTTAGTCAATTTTGGCTTAAGTCCTACTAACCGAAAATATTGTGAAAGTGTTGGATCTGCTTTTTGTTCTTCTACAAAATCGGTGGTGGTAGTGTTAGGTGATATGATTTCTAGCGACTCCTGAAGTTGGTCGGTGTGAGTTTTGTGTGTTGTTTGTCGTGTTATTACATTAGTGTGTTGTGTGTGTTGTTGCACATCTACAGGCTCCGTAATTTGTGGATCGATGGCATCCTCAGTTCGAGGTTTTAATTTGATGGTATCACTGACAGATTCAACCGCCCCTGCATTATGCACTTCGGTGAATTCAATTTGAATTACTTCATCGGTTGTCTCCCTTGTGCTTTTGGCAGTTTGAGACAAGCACGCGTGGTGTTTACCTTTAGAATCGCTGTTTGGGTTCTGGATACAGTTTTTCTGTTCCCATTCTCTGATTTCCTTTTCAGAGCAAGATCTTATGTTGGGAAGATTCCCAAGGATAATTTCAGCGACAGGATTTTCTAGTACTGCGCATAACACTAGTCCTGATATAAACGGTGTTCGAATTTCGACAAGTGCTAGGGGGTATCTTTCGATCGTGCCTGCGAATGTGCGACAAGTTACGTATTTGTGTGTGTAGTCTTTGTCGTTAACTAATGTTTTCTTAATTCCACAAAGAGTTGCCCCGGAATAGAGTATTAATGTACACTGGTTGTTATTAACAAAACCTGTTGAGAAATTTAATTTGCCTGTTGATGATAAGGCTGCGTTGGCCATTTCGTTAGAAACTGGGATTGTGTGGCCGCATAACAACGTTGTATCAAGCTGAAATTTTCTACAGGTGTTACATTTGTTATCAGTGATGGTGTCAATGATTTGCACTGCATTACCTAGCTCACTCAAACTTTCATTCTGGTTGTCACATTCATTCTGTTGTTCAATCTCTTCATCTGAGGATGTGTCAATTAATACGGCATTGGCCTGCTTCATTATCTTTCGTCCTTCACAAAATTTTGAATAATGTCCATAGCTGGAACAAAAATAGCATTTGACCGCTCTCTGATACGAATTTCTTTTGTTCTTTTGTTTTTCCACTATCATTTGGAGATGATGTGGATAATTCGGGGATTTGTCACACATCGCGTACTCTTCGTGTGTCAGATGCCAATACTGGCACTTGACTGGTTTTGTGAACTTAGAACGTTGTTTGAACCTATTTTCAGTTGGTTTTGAGTATTTAGTGTTTGTAACTGCTGCTGTCTCATTTTGGCTCATGTTTAACTGGAAAATATCGCGGTTCGCTGTAAAAAATGCGCTCCCCTTGGTTTCTACCTCTTGGATAGTTTTACAATCCATTTGTTTCAAAAATTTAGAAAAAGGTGTTGGAATTGTACTAATAATTTTATCAATTATAATGAGTTCTTTCAGTTTGTCATGGTTGTTATTTGTTTTTGCTGAGGTTATCCACTTTGTACAAATATCCTGAACTGTAGACACGTAGTCTATGAAAGTTTGGTTAGGTTGTAGGGCTAATTTTGCGAACTGTTGTTGATAGCCTGCTGTATCTAGTGAGAAATGTTGGAGTATTCTTTGCTTTAAATAATCATAATCTTTCCTCATATCTTGTGGAACTGTCTCTATCACTTTTAAGGGCTCTAGTGCTAAATTTCTCATCAGAATAAATGACCAGTCGACTTTTGCGACCTTATGGTAGGTCATTAAACACTCAAAGTTTTCTAAGTAAGCGCTGATGGAATCTCCTGAACAAAATGCTTTCACAAGGCCTTTATATTTATTGTATTTTTGTTCATCTTCCTTACTTTTAATTTTGTTTGCTGACATTTCTAAGTTGGAGTCAATTTCCATTTGTTTTAGTTTTATCTGTGTCTCTGCATTTAACTGGGCTTGTTTGGCCGCGGCCTCAAGCTCCATTTGCTTCTCTTGAGCCTGCAGTTGCATTTTCTTATCTTCTGCCTGCAATTGCATCTGTATCTTTTTCTCTTCTGCCTCAATTTGCATTTGTATCTTTTTCTCTTCTCTTTCTGATTGTACCCTTTTCTCTTCTCGTTCCATTGCTCTTTCTTCTCGTGCAATATTTTCTGAATGCGTCTTCTGTGCCCATTTTGACAGTTTCTCCTCTTTATATCCTAACCTAATCCCTAATTCAATACATTGTTCTAACGTTGACATCTTGTCTTTTAGTTATTGTTAACTTTATTACAATTAAATCCCTTAGAAAATAGTTGGGGAGTAGAAAATTTAGTTATCTCCCTTAATGTTTACATGAGCAAATATATATGAAAAGGTTTTGTTGGTTATGAGGTTAGCATATACATACAAATCAATGCATAGAGAAAGATATTACATTAATGGATGATGGTAAGTACCGCTTAGGGTTGCAATGAGCATGAAATGAAACTCATCTTATTTTCCCTGAGCTCTCGAATGTAGTCTTGTTCTCTCTCCACTGTTGGAGGATAGGTTACATTACACCCGATACTTCGCGGAACAATCTGATGTTGGAATTAAAAAAAAATTAGTAACAGTCAATGTAATTGTCACAGTCATGTCAAATTTCATAATATCATCATCATTTGAAACATTTCTGAAGAGGGACTAATACTAGTTTCATTAATAGATAGTTGCAAAGTTTTTAACTTTGTTCTGTATTAAACTTGATATAATTTTTTTTACTTGGCAACCAAGAGCTGTCTGAAACGTAAAGCTTGTGCCAAAACCGGCGATTGGCCCCCAAATAGCCTGTCACAGTCTTAGATCTCTAGGGGATCTAAACTCGGGCTCACACAGGCAACAAACTCCGTTCGGATTCAATATAGCAACATTTATTAACATGATATATACAGTGCGCTGGCGAAGTGGATTTTGACAAGCCCGCACTTGGCAAGTTGCGTATCACAGGAGTTTACATTAAACATGATTATAACAAACAACTCTAGCAACTATCTAGCATATGTATACGACCCCTAAATACACATGGGTCTGAACTATCAAGTCCCCCTTAAGGTAAGCCCTGTTGCTTCTTCGATGTCCAGTCCGTCTCTGCCTTTCCACACGTGTCGCAATCCGACACGGGTGGTAACTCTGTCCGAGTTTCTCGTGGACCCCGCAATCGGCGGGCCACATCAGTGTCCACGGGAAAGTGGACACACTGACCAGTCCTTCGAGAAGGCTCTGGATTATTCAAGCCTTTGAGTGACTCGCTTCTTTCCCTTAAGCGGGAGTTTTCGCCCTTCGCCAGTATCTCTTACTTTATGTTGGTTACCGCCTCTATGTGAGGCTGTGACAGGTATCTACCTCGTTAAGCTGTGACCTAATATCAGAGAAATACGAACAATTCTCACCGGAACTGCGCGACCTTATTCACACAACTGCACTTTAGTGATGTGCAAAGTGATATGTTCTCGTTAATTTCGGTTCACATTCGGTACATATATATTAAACACTCTTCCTGCGGCTTTCCAGTGTTTTTCTTTCAACGTTCGTTAGGGTGTTCGTGGCACCAGCAGAGTGTGTCCTGTGTGATATCAGATGACCAGCTTGTCACATGGAATACAGTGGGCAAACAAGTCCTCACTGAGTTGATGCTTCGACGTAATATCTGATTGAAATCAGCCGCAATGACAATATGCTCCTTACTACACATTTCAGTATCATCGACCTATGTAGGACGCCAAAATCGTGTAGCATTAACAAGTCGCCTTTTTTCCATTTATTCATGATGTTATTTATGTGACGGCCGGCTTCCTGGCCTATAGGTTAGCGAGTTTTCTCCGTAAGTAACGTGACGACGGTGAGAATCAGCAGTGGTTCGAATCGCGTCGGCAACTTACGGGGTATATGAGCCGGCCGCTCAGAAAGTAATGGCAAACTACTGAGCGTAATCTTGCCAAGAAATCAACAATCAGCTGAAAAATGCTGATGTTGACAGCGATGTCGTGTATAGGATATGCAAACATTTATTTATGTATCTGACGCCGATCTCCGTGGCAAAAATTTTACGGACGCGGTTCGTAATCCCAAATATCCGCGTTTGAAACACAGCTGCGCGAGATTTGGCAGCAGACCACGGTGCGTTGATTTTACGTTTGTGTCGATGCCGGTCGTTCAGAAAGCAATGTCAAACTACAGAACGTAAACTTGCCAAGAGATCTCTGTGGCAGAAATGTTGACTGCGAAGTCCTGTAAAAAGGATATGCAACCAACAAAAACATATATATGCGACAGCTTCCTTTCCTTGGGCTATCTGTGGCTGCTGAGCTGAAATTAAGCTCCAGAATTCGCCGTTATTATTCGTACCTAGCCTGAGACGTGTCGTCACTTCCTGTCCGTCTTTCCTCTTATATACTGCAACATAAGGCTGGTGGGCTCTGAGCAGTGGGACTATATTAAGTGGTTTAAAAGAATAGTGATGTAACGTATACATTATATGAAGTAACAACATAACAATCAAACAGGTCAGCTGTTTCAATAGCAAGACTGATCAGTAGCAAGTGACGTGAGCTGGGACACGGGTATAGAAGGGAGTCGCTATGTTCAGAGATACTTTTACACCGTGAGCAAAGTCATGGAAACACAGAAGCATCTTCCCAAGTGAAAAAGTACAAGTCTTGAAATGTGTGTGTGGCCTGTGCTTCTCTGTGTGTGTGTGTGTGTGCGAATATTGGGCAAGGAGTATTAGATGGTGCTGAAACTAGTGACACGATAGATCTACTGAGATGGGAAAAACAGGAAACCTTTGAGATATTGAGAGCTGTAGACGTCACATGATGATTCAACATAAACACCATATAGACTACACATTCAGAATTGATAGAATGTATCAAAATATTGTGTGGAATAGAAGCATGTGCCTAATATGTGAAAATACAAGGCATGAGAGTCGGAAGAAGGCATTGAAAGATGTGTTTGGGTGAGGAATGAGGGAGATCAGAATTCGTTGAATACAGTGTGTGAATCTGGGCTCCAAGTTATATCCATTTGGGGAATCCACACAAATAGTTATAGTTTCTTCCTAGTAACTAATGATCGGAACTTATGGTAGATAATGTACTTACCGGTATATCACAGAAACTCAAGGTCGCATTGATGTAACTTACATTTGGCACCTAACTAAATAACGGACACGCGTATAGCGAGCGATCAGTAAAAAAGACTGCAAGATTAGTGGAAATATGGAACACGCACAGTTGGAGTAAAAGCAGGCAGGAAACTTCTTGCAAAAACTTCAAAGCAAAGACAAAAGCAACACATCTATTTTAAGTTGTCGTGTAAATGTTTCTGTTCCAGACAGTACAATTCAGCATCACATATTTATTACCACCAGAACACACAACAAGCTGAAATACCACACGTTTAATCAGCTAAATGAACCCTGCTCACCAGGCATTGTAATTGATTAAAGCTTATGTAGAAACTGCAAATTGCTTGTAAAGAATCGAGACGAACTCTTATAAACAACAGATGAGGTCAGAGGTCACCATAAATTAATTACAGTGGAGTCTGGATAAATAGAAGTCGCAGGGGCCGAAGTAATTTGTTCTACTTATCCGAAATTCAACTTGTCCAGACTGCACACATATTTACACTAATTTACACTAATACCATGCAGTAGCATTGAGTAAAATGATTGTACCACTTAGAAAACACAGACAGTGAACAAATAAATAGCAATACAATATTAGAAATGTTGAAATGTTTAATTTTGAAAATTTCAAAATTAATTAAAGAAAAAGTCTGTGATGTATCTTCCCATTGCCTGTTTAAAGGCACAAAATGGTGAGACTGCATCATCTGAACATCCATTCTGCATCATGTAAATGTCAATTTTGTCAATTGATGCCAAAATATCTGACTGCGATACAGGTTGTGCTTGCAGCCCACAGTCATCCTCATCATCAGAGTCAGGGCTGGAAGGGTCTGTTGGTTGAATGACTGGCATACATAGCCATGTAATATCAGTGCTTGAAAGAGTGGCACTAGTAGAAACATCATTGTCAATGTTCACAAACTCCTCTGGATCAATCTTTAGCTCTTTACACAATCTAGCAAGTAATGGCCCCACTGAAATGTCAGTAACATTGCTCTCACTGCTCGCAGAATTATATTTACTACAGCAGGTCTGAGCACGTCTTCTATCATCAGATGACTATCTGCAGTTCGGCGTCGTCAATAAAGATTGATGGTACACCATGTGCACTTTGTGACAAAATCTGGGTCTTCTTTTTATTTAATTGTTAAACCAAATTCAGAACAAGCATTGGAGAATGCAGATAGTAGATGTTGTAATTCTTCCTCAGAGTGGGTCGTAATCGCAGCATCATCCGCAAAAAGCAACTCTCTGATAAGTACCCTGCTAATTTTGGTCTTGGCCTTCAATCTCTGAGCATTATAGAGGCCACCATCTGAGCGTGAGTGAATGTATATACCGTCATCCTGATCACGAAAGGCATATTTCAGTAGAAGTGAAAAGTATATCCCAAAGAGGGTGGGGGTTAGTACACAACCTTGCTTAACTCCACTCTTGATTTCAAACTCTTCTGAAGTTGAGCCATCAAACTTGATTATACCCTTCATGCCTGTATGGAACGATTCCACAATGGACAGAAGAGTTGGTGGGCAGCCAATCTTATTTAGTGCTTTGAACAGACCCTTACGACTGACCAGATCGAATGCCTTTGTGAGGTCGATGAAGGCAATAAACAGTGGCTGATTTTGTTCCCGGCATTTTTCTATTAAGAGAGGTGTGAGACAGGGATGTGTAATGTCTCCAGATCTGTTTTCCCTGTACAGTGAAAATATTTTCAGAAATATTGAAAATATGGAAGGAATCAACATTGGGGGACGATGCATCAATAACATTAGATATGCAGATGATACAGTCTTGATTGCAGACAATGAACAGGACCTGCAAAATTTAGTAGATGCGGTTGTTACACACAGTGAACAACAAGGGTTAGAATTAAATTGTAAAAAGACACAGATTATGGTCGTCACTAGGAAGAACGAAATACCACAGTGTAATATACAAGTAAATGGAAATATTCTTCAACAAGTGAATAGGTACAATTATCTCGGAACAGTAATAACATCTGATGGGAGATGCCTTGAAGAGATTAGAACAAGAATCGCCATGGCAAAAGTAGCCTTTAGCAAGATGAAAAACATACTGACCAATAAAAAGATGTCAATTGAAACGAGAAAAAGAGTGTTGAGATGCTACATAGAACCTGTACTTTTATATGGATGTGAAGCTTGGACAATGAGCAGCCAGGCTGAAAAACATCTGATGGCTGTAGAAATGTGGTTTCTGAGGAAATTGCAAAGAATACCATGGACAGCCAGAAAGACCAATGAACAAGTCCTTCAAGAAACAAATGAAGATCGTAAACTGATCAGAGACATTAGACGTAGACAGTCACAATTTTTTGGGCATGTTATGAGAAGAAATGATTTGGAGAACTTGGTGACAACTGATAAGATCGAGGGGAACAGACCAAGGGGAAGACCTAGAAACAAGTATCTGGATGGCTTGGCCTTGTGGCATGGTCGAGACAGAAACACGGAACTGATCCACGACTCTGTTGATCGAGTGAGATGGCAGAACATGACCGCCCACGCTTACCGGCATGGCACATGATGGATGGATGGATTTTTCTTGCATCTGTCGCAATGAGAATATCATATCAATGGTAGACTGGTTCTGACGGAAGCCGCACTGTGATTCGAGGTAGACTTGATCTCCCAGGACTTGAAGTTTGTGCAGGACAATTCTGGCAAATACTTTCCCAACAATACACAGAAGTGAGATACCCCTATAGTTGTTACAGTCGCTCCGATCTCCCTTGTTTTTGTACAGCGTTATGATGTTTGAATCTTTGAAATCCTGTGAGGCTTGTCCTTCTCGCCAGCATAGCTGTATTAGCTGGTGGATCTGTAGAGCGAGTGTGTCTTGCCCACTCCTGATTACCTCTATTGGAATCCCATCCTTACCTGGAGCCTTGCCAGATGCAAGCTCATTTATAGCACACTTAACTTCTGTTATAGTGGGAAGTGTGTCCAGGTGGTTAAATGTTGGCAAGGCCTCTATGGCGTTGAGGGCATCATCCGCTAGCTTGGTCTCACTTGAGTAAAGCTCTAAATAGTGCTCGACCCATTTATCCATCTGCTGTTTCTTATCAGTGATGATTTCTCCAGTCAAGGTTTTCAGCGGTGCACTTCTTTTGATCATTGGACCACAGGCTTTCTTTATCCCTTCATACATGCTTCTGATGTTTCCCTTATCACTTGCGATTTGAATGGACTCACATAACTTGATCCAATAGTCATTCACACACTGCCTGGCAGCCTTTTGTACATCCTTCCTCGCTTGCTTCAGCTCACTCAGTGTGTTACGCGTTGGTCTTTCCTTGTTTCTTAAGAGAGCTATCTTCTTTTTGTCAATCAAGGGCTGCAGTAACTGGCTGATTGCCGCAAACCAGTCCTGCCTCTTATGATCCACAGTGCCGTAAACCCCTACCGCTGTTTTATAAATAGTTTCCTTAAGTTTACTCCATTTATCATTTACTATACAATTTTCTGATGTATCATTGAAAGCGTCCTCAAGTTGCTGTTGAAATTCAAAGCACTTTCCAGGATCGTGAGTGTTAGTAATACTAATCCTGGGGCTAGACTTGTGTTTAGCTGTGTAGATTCTCTTTGGTCTCAGTCTAACCCTTGCAACAACCAAAGAATGATCTGTATCACAGTCAGCACTGTGGTAACTTCGAGTTAATGATGTATGGTTCAGATGTTGTCTCCGTGTGATAATGAAGTCCAGCTGATGTCAATGGCCGGATCTTGGATGTTTCCATGTGACCTTATGCATCTCTTTTGTTTTAAAAAAGGAGTTTGTAATACATAGGTCATTTCTAGTGCAATGCTCCAGCAGCCTTTGCCCATTATCATTCATGCGACTGATGTTGTATTTTCCAAGGCACACTGGCCATGAACTCGAGTCATTGCCCACACGAGCATTGAAATCACCGAGCATATAAATGTAGTCGGATTTTGAAACTGCCTTGATCGCAGAGTCTAGCTGCTCGTAGAACGTATCCTTCACATCATCAGAGGAAGCGAGTGTCGGTGCATATGCAGTGAGAATGGTGGCAAATCCACAAGAGGTTGCCAAGCGCAGTGATAATAATCTTTCATTACCTCCAGCTGGGATATCAATCATTCCCAGTAACGAATTCTTCACTGCAAAGCCCACACCATGTTGCCTTTTTTCTGCCTGCCCTCTTGCCTTCCAAAAAAAGGTGTAATTGTTTTCCCTGAGTGACCCTTCCTCAACGAGGCGAGTCTCCTGCAGGCCAGCAATATCAATGTTAAGACGATTGAGTTCAGCATCAATCACAGCCGTTTTTCTCACATCGTCAATATTTGTCAAATCAGTGGAAAATCCTGGAAACATGGTTCTCACGTTCCAGGTTGCAAGCCGTAGTTTGAGGTTTCTATTCTTTTTATTAGTACCTCGTGCATTGGTTTTACAGCCTGCGATTCAGATTTTGTCCTAGCCCCAAGCACCCATTGAAGCAGGCAGGCTGTGGCGTATCAGCACCCAATTGGCTGGGGGCTGCCCAGCTTAAGGCGGGCGGTAGCTGATCAGTTACACCTGTAGGTGTCTCCCACCGTCAGAGGCAACGCGTGGCGCCCCATGTTTACGCCAACTGACAAGGACTTATAACCCGTAACAATTGCCTCTCGCTTTGATTCCGAGACCGGTTAAGACCAACGATGGAGTTATTGCCTCTCCATAGCACAAAGCCTGGGCTAAAATAAAGAAACCATATGTTGCCCATGCAGCATGATCCCTCTCTCGGCCTGCCTAGTTCACTCCAGAGGAAAGTTGACACCTATAATCTGGAACAAGACAAGCTGCAGAAGCTGCCGGATCAGCAAAGCAATGCTCTAACTGTCCGCAACACACACACACACACATATATATATATATATATATATATATATATATATATATATATATATATATATATATATATGTATGTGACAAGTCTCTACGGGCTGACAGAGAGGTTGATGAAACAACGCTACTTAGACTTGTGTCAGTTACCATCAGGCGTGGTGTCTACGTGTAGCGATGACCCGGACCATTGATAACATGTGCTGTGTACGATGATAATCTCACCTGAATGCTGACATCTGCTGAGAGAGAAAGAACACGACTGAGTGTTGTTTGTGTCTCTAGTGCAGGGCCAGACATTAATGTTAATCAATCAATTAATCTGGCATTTAAACAACTCCACGGCGGAGCGAACACAATAGGGACATGATCACTGTCATCATTCTCGCCCATGTCCATAAGTGTGCATCGTGGTGCTTCGCCATCTCACACATTCACCAGATGATCGAATCAAGCGTGTGTTCTTGTCTTGATTATGTCATTTGGCGGCACCGTGTGGATATTGATATTGTTTGCGTTATCTGGCACTTTCTCCATCACGTTTGCTAGTTGTCACTACATCTGCACAATCAATCTTGGTCCTTCACATTGTCTCTGCCTATATGCGCGAAACATGCAGAAGTAACTTAAGTAATTAAAATTAACATCACAGAATTATGGCTTGCGAAATATATAGAGACAGACACAGCTGAACTATACTAAATGACCAAAGAAATGGGTTACTTAAGAAATATCCAGAGACAGCCACACACAAAAGAGCTATGCTATACAAGTTAAATACACTTAGTGTAAGAAATATATCCAGAGACATGCAGACAGATAAACAGACACAAAAGAGCTATACTATACAAGTCAAGTACACTAGCGTACGAAATATCCAGAGTAAGACACAACAGAACTATAGTATACATTGTCAATGCAAATTATCACATTTTCACTAAGGCCTGTAATCGTCGCACACCGGATAAGTCAATACGTGTTAGAAAGGGAACAATCGAGTGATAATCGTCGGACTAGTACGAGAGTTAGGCGATTATTCCGTAACACGTATACAAGAGAATGCTCGTCCTTGCTGCCACAATTAAATAAATGCCATTGACGTTTTGCGAGAGTGAAGATAATATTCCGGATTATTGCTAATTTTAACGTATTGCTAACCTGAGATTCGAACTGTTACTAATATCAACGTTTTATGAGATTGAGGATAATGTTCTTAACTATCGCTAGTATCGACGTTTTGTGAGACTGGGGATATGATGTATGATGTACCGAACTATAGCTAGTATCAACGTTTTGTGAGACTGACGATAATGTTCCGAACTTTCGCTAGTATTAACGTTTAAGGAGACTGGGAATAATATGCCGAACTATCGCTAGTATTGACGTTTTGTGAGACTGGGGATATGATGTATGATGTACCGAACTATAGCTAGTATTAACGTTTTGTGAGACTGGGGATATGATGTATGATGTACCGAAATATAGCTAGTATCAACGTTTTGTGAGACTGGGGGATATGATGTATGATGTACCGAACTATAGCTAGTATCAACGTTTTGTGAGACTGACGATAATGTTCCGAACTTTCGCTAGTATTAACGTTTAAGGAGACTGGGAATAATATGCCGAACTATCGCTAGTATTGACGTTTTGTGAGACTGGGGATATGATGTATGATGTACCGAACTATAGCTAGTATTAACGTTTTGTGAGACTGGGGATATGATGTATGATGTACCGAAATATAGCTAGTATCAACGTTTTGTGAGACTGGGGATATGATGTATGATGTACCGAACTATAGCTAGTATCAACGTTTTGTGAGACTGACGATAATGTTCCGAACTTTCGCTAGTATTAACGTTTAAGGAGACTGGGAATAATATGCCGAACTATCGCTAGTATTGACGTTTTGTGAGACTGGGGATATGATGTATGATGTACGAACTATAGCTAGTATCAACGTTTTGTGAAACTGTGGATATGATGTATGATGTACCGAACTATAGCTAGTATCAACGTTTTGTGAGACAGACGATAATGTTCCGAACTTTCGCTAGTATTAACGTTTAAGGAGACTGGGAATAATATGCCGAACTATCGCTAGTATTGACGTTTTGTGAGACTGGGGATATGATGTATGATGTACGAACTATAGCTAGTATCACCGTTTTGTGAGACTGGGGATATGATGTATGATGTACCGAACTATAGCTAGTATCAACGTTTTGTGAGACTGGGGATATGATGTATGACGTACCGAAATATAGCTAGTATCAACGTTTTGTGAGACTGGGGATATGATGTATGATGTACCGAACTATAGTTAGTATCAACGTTTTGTGAGACTGACGATAATGTTCCGAACTTTCGCTAGTATTAACGTTTAAGGAGACTGGGAATAATATGCCGAACTATCGCTAGTATTGACGTTTTGTGAGACTGAGGATAATGTTCGTAACTATCGCTAGTATCGACATTTTGTGATCGATCGATTGATTTAGGAACCGACATCACAGCATTCGGGGCATTCCCATAGGCGCCCCGTCCCCATCCTCAGCTGCCAGCGAAGAGTTCCAACACCAATAGTACCAGTAGCAAACTGATTATATGTCCGTCTCGCCTTCCCTCTGAAAGCGTCGGCCTGATCCCCTCATCACTCCTTGCTGCCTCATTCTTGCCATACCATGATGATCCATTTGCTCCTCCGAGGTGTACACGTGCTCCCACAAGGCCGCAACCACGTCTGCCTTTTCATGCATCAATACTCCACCAAGTTTTGCAGAGCCAGCCAATCTGTCCGCCTGTTCATTCCCCAGCACACTAGCATGCCCCGGCGAAAAGATCCAGGCGATGCTTGCCACCCGTGACCTCCAAAGCGAAGCAAGCCACTCTGCACGAAGCACACCTTTCCTCACCTTCCTTAGCATGCTCTCTGAGTTAGCTACAATCACGATGTGTGTGTGTGTGTGTGTGTGTGTGTGTGTGTGTGTGTGTGTGTGTGTGTGTCGTACTCTCCATTCAGCGGGAGGCTGCAGTGACATTTTGTGAGACTGGGGATAATGTTCCGAACTGTCAATAGTTTTGACGTTTTGTGAGACTGAGGATAATGTTCCGAAGTGTCATTATTATCGACGTTTTGTGAGACTGAGGATATGATGTGCCGAGCTATCGATAGTATGGACGTTTTGTGAGACTGAGGATAATGTTCCGAAGTGTCATTAGTATCGAAGTTGTGTGAGACTGAGGATATGATGTGCCGAGCTATCGCTAGTATGGACGTTTTGTGAGACTGAAGATAATGTTCCGAAGTGTCATTAGTATCGAAGTTGTGTGAGACTGAGATATGATGTGCCGAGCTATCGCTAGTATGGACGTTTTGTGAGACTGAGGATAATGTTCCGAAGTGTCATTAGTATCGAAGTTGTGTGACACTGAGGATATGATGTGCCGAGCTATCGCTATTATCGAAGTTGTGTGAGACTGAGGATATGATGTGCCGAGATATCGCTAGTATGGACGTTTTGTGAGGTGAGGATAATGTTCCGAAGTGTCATTAGTATCGAAGTTGTGTGAGACTGAGGATATGATGTGCCGAGCTATCGCTAGTATGGACGTTTTGTGAGACTGAGGATAATGTTCCGAAGTGTCATTAGTATCGAAGTTGTGTGAGACTGAGGATATGATGTGCCGAGCTATCGCTAGTATGGACGTTTTGTGAGACTGAGGATAATGTTCCGAAGTGTCATTAGTATCGAAGTTTTGTGAGACTGAGATATGATGTGCCGAGCTATCGCTAGTATGGACGTTTTGTGAGACTGAGGATAATGTTCCGAAGTGTCATTAGTATCGAAGTTGTGTGAGACTGAGGATATGATGTGCCGAGCTATCGCTAGTATGGACGTTTTGTGAGACTGGTATAATCTGCCAACAAACTATCACAAGGAGACTTGATTGGCACTGTCTAGTATGGCATGCGTCTAAATACCCTTATCCCTACAGCGACACGCTGTAGCTATCTGCAGGCGACATGTTCGAATCTCGGTGCGGTGACTAAAGCTTACACATTTTATTTTGTCTACTATGTTCTCTAATCTGTACTTGTTTCCTCGACAAGTTTGCTTCCATCCATCATGTGCCATGCCGATAAGCGTGGGCAGTCATGTTCTGCCATCTCACCCGACCACCAAAGTCGTGGATCAGATCCGTGTTCCTGTCTTGACCATGCCAAATAGATAAGCCATCCAGGTATTTACTTCTCGGTCTTCCCCTTGGTCTCTTCCCTTAGATTTTGCCAGTCGTCACCAAGTTCTCCACGTTATTTTTCTCATAGCATGCCCAAACATTTTGATTGTCTACGTCTATTGACTTTAACCAGATTACGATCTTTATTTGTTTCTTGAAGGACCTCTTCATTCGTTATTCTGTCTGATCATGATATTCTTTACATTTTCCTCAGAAACCACATTTTTACAGCTATCAGCTGGTTTTCAGCTTTACTGCTTATTGTCCAGGCTACACATCCATACAAATGTATAGGTTCTATGTAGCACTTCAACACTCTTTTTCTCGTTTCAATTGATATCGTTTTATTAGTCAGAACGTATTTTCTTAAGACGGAGGCAACCAGCCAGGAGGCGCATCACAGAAATCAGGATGCCACGCAATCACGCGTAATGAATTATGTCGACTACTGCTTAATGTTATGGCGCTCGCCCTGTTTTGGACCCCCAGGCAGGTGCAGTGCCGGGCCCTATCCCTCGAACGGGTCCAATCACAGCTACTGGAGGTCCTTCTCGAATGTCATGTGGATCTGGGGACCTGAGAATAGAGCGTCTGGCCATACTTAACAAAGACTAAAACTAATGCACTGAAATGCGGAGGGAGTCAGCAACCAAAAAATAGAACTAGCAAACATCTTGGACCAAGAAAAGGTAAGCGTATGTTGCTTGCAAGAAACTCACCTAAACGGAAACGAAATGATGTCTGGGAAATTGCCAGTACTAAGGACACTACTTTCTGAACTTAGCAGTCAGTATAAGGTCACCATACAGTGGATACCATCCCACTGTGGAGTATCCAGAAACGACAGAACTGATCGATTGGCTAAGGAAAGATGTCCCCGTTACATACCACCAAAAGTAAAAAATTATCAAATCAGTCAGAAGGCCACAAAAACCTGCTCAAGACGACTACCACATTATTGGCAGACCAGAACAAGTCATTATTCTGCGCCTCAGAACAGGAAACAATAGATTACACAACCACATGTATACAAGATTCAAGTTTGGTGAATCAGCCTTGTGCACATGTGGATTGGCGTCGCAGACAGCAGAGCACGTACTCAAAGACTGTCAAAATTACAACATACCTAGGCAAACCTTCTGGCCTAGAGAGACGACAATGGAAGATACACTCTATGGACTGCTGAGTGAACTAAAAAAGACAATTAAATTCATACAAGAGGCAACACTGCAGTTATATACATATTTAAGGGGAACGAAAGAAGAAGCAGAAGCATTACATTACGAAGGTAAAGGACTGTTTACAAAAATAGATAATTAGAAAGAAGTTTTATCAAAAATGTTAAAACAATCATAACGGTATATGAAATTGTATAAAATTCAACAACATAACTTAAAAACGAAGTAAACAGTTTTATTTCTAAATGCTCTCGCGGGCCGTATAAAATCAGTTGCCGGGTCGCATACGGCCGCGGGGAGTAGTTTGCCCACCCATGCCTTAGAAGAATATGGAATAGACTAAGTCACCAGGCTGCTGAACGCAATATACGATACTGGAGATATACCTCCTGAATTATGTAATTCTATATTTATTGCAATCCCAAAGAAATCAGGAGCCTTGAAATGCGATCAACATCGAACAATTAGTATAATGAGTCACATCACGAAGATTCTGCTGAGAATTATCATGCAAAGAGTTAGGAAGAAAATACAACCTGAAATAGGAGAAGATCAATGTGGGTTTGTAGAAAGCAAGGACACAGTAAATGCTGTGAACATACTGAGAAAGGTAATTGAACGTTCTATAGAAGTTATAAAAAAAGAAAAGATATATATCTTTGCTTTATAGACTACACAAAGGCTTTCGATAAAGTTAGACAAGTCGACATGATAAGGATGTTTGAACGATGGAAAGACTTTAGAATTGTAAAAAACATATATTGGAAACAACAAGCTGCCATCAGAATTGATAACGACGTAGGTCAATATCAGCCTATTAAAAGTAATGTCTCCAGATCTTTTTTCCCTGTACAGTGAAAATATATTCAGAAATATAGAAGATATGGAAGGAATCAACATTGGGGGACGATACATCAATAACATTAGATATGCAGATGATAAAGTATTGATTGCAGACAATGAACAGGACCTGCAAAGTTTAGTAGATGCGGTTGTTGCACACAGTGAGCAACTAGGGTTAAAACTGAATATTAAGAAGACACATATTATGGTCGTCACTAGGAAGAACGAAATACCACAATGTAATATACAAGTAAATGGGAATATTCAACAAGTGAATCGATGCAATTATCTCGGAACAGTTATAACATCTGATGGGAGATGTCTTGAAGAGATTAGAACAAGAATCGCATGGCGAAAGTAGCCTTTAGCAAGATGAAAAACGTAGTGACCAATAAAAAGATGTCAATTGAAACGAGAAAAAGATTGTTGAGGGGCATAATAGAGCCTTTTCTTCTGTACCGATGTGAAACTTCGACAATGAGAATTGTAAAACAGAACAAGCCATTTTCTGTTGGCGAGTTCATCAATGAATGTTTGCTTGATGCAGCAAACATGATGTGTCCAGAACAAACAAAAAAAAAACACAACAGATTTGACAACATTACTTTATCAAGGAGAACTGTGGTCAGACGTGTTGACACTATAAGTGACAATTTGGTGCATAAACTTCAAGATGCAAGTAAACACTTTTTGTAATACTCTCTTTCATTAGATGAGAGTACCGATGTACATGATACAGCCCAATTATTGATATTTATACGTGGAATAAACACTTTTGTCAAACTCACTAAAGAGCTACTGAGTGTTGAGTCACTCAAAGACACAACCAAAGGCCATGATATATTCAGTGCTGTTACTAACTGTATTGAAAGAACTGGGTTAGTTTGGAACAAGATGACAAGTATTACAACTGACGGAGCTCCTGCTTTGACTGGAAAAAATGTAGGTCTGGTAAAGGTGATAAGTGATAAGATTAAAGCAGAATATCCAGAGCACACATTATTACCACTTCACTGTGTGATTCATCAAGAAAGTCTGTGTAAAACTGTTTTGAATATCAAGCATGTTATTGACTCAGTTGTCAGTGTCATCAACCTCGTCAGATCAAGAGGACTTAATCACAGACAGTTCAAGGCATTACTTGACGATTTGGAAACAGAAAATTCCGATGTCCTGTTCCACACCAGTGTTTGATGGCTGAGTCTCGGCAAGGTGTTGAGGCAAGTGTTGGAACTCAGAGAAGAAATAGTGATATTCCTAGAGATGAAGGGCACTAGAGATGAAGATGGTGATCGAGTGAAATGACGAGTCATGACCGCCCACGCTTTCCGGCATGGCACATGATTGATTGATTGATTGAAGGACACTCTCATCTCATCATGTTCCTCTTGTACCTTGCGGTGTCGAGGTGAAGTATAAACTTCGTGAGAGTGCCCGATTATGGTCTTCATATATCGATATTCCCATGGACTCTGCTATTATTCCCTCCGTCCAACGTTTACGTGGTCGGCCTCTTCCTCTGATGTATGATGCAGTGTGACAAAATTCATGTTTGGTGCTGAATGTTGGACAGACCATCGTCTCATTATCTCGAAATAAACATACACATCAAACCACCACGGCGTCCTCAAGGGGTGAAAATGCAAAAAAAACAAAAAAACTAAATGTCACCCGCTTAAACTACACGAACATGCAGCTGTCGTTTGAAAATATGCTGGAAGACAGCCTCAAGTCCAATGCTGCAGCTAAACAGGATACATACAGAAACAGAGTGTAGAGCCCTAAAGGGCATAATTTACAACACTGCTATGGAAATCCTGGGTCCAGGCCCCCCCCCCTCCCCCCCCCCCCCCCCCCCCCCCTCCCCCCCCCCCCCCCCCCCCCCCTCCCCCCCCCCCCCGAAAGCATAAAGACTGGTTTGATGAAAATTCTGAAGACATCAACCAATTGCTGGCTGAGAAACATCTTCTCCTCAAGGCACATCAGAAAAAGATGACTTCAAGAACATTCAGAGAGTAGTGCAGCAGAAACTTCGGCACATGCGGGACTCCTGGATGAACAGCAAAGCTGATGAAATTCAAGGCTTTGCTGAAAGACATGATATGAAAAACTTCTACGACTCACTGAAAGCGGTCTATGGTCCTACATCACCAGGCATAGTTTCCCTCCTCAGTGCAGATGGGGGAACATTGGTCACCAATAAGAAAGAAATCATTCAACGCTGGGCAGAGCATTTCAGCAACATCTTAAATACATCTTCCTTCTTTCTTCGATGAAACCATCAACTGCCTTCCTCAAGTTCCCATCAATGATACACTTGCCAACCATAGTGGAAGATAACAAAGCCATCCAGCAACTCTCCAGCGGCAAGGCACCTGGTCCTGACTCCATCGTCGGCAGAGATATACAAGGCAGGTGGGCCGGTCCTAACAGAGAATCTTCAAATCTTCACCAAGTCTTCACAAAAATATGGGTGAACGAGACCATGCCACATGATTTCAAGGACGCGTCAATAGTCCACCTTTACAAACGTAAAGGACACCGCCAATCCTGTGACAACCACCGATGCATCTCTTTGCTTTCAATTGCAGGGAAGATACTCGCCAAGGACGCGTCAATAGTCCACCTTTCCAAACGTAAAGGACACCGCCAATCCTGTGACAACCACCGAGGCATCTCTTTGCTTTCAATTGCAGGGAAGATACTCGCCAAAATTCTTCTCAATCGCCTCACGGCCCATCTCGATCGAGGTCTTCTTCCTGAGAGTCAATGTGGTTTCAGAAAAGAATGCGGAACTGTTGACATGATTTTCGCTGCAAGGCAGCTCCAAGAGAAATTTCAGGAACAGAACTGCGAAATGTTCTCCACTTTCATTGACCTTACCAAGGTTTTTGATACAGTCAGCAGAGAAGGACTGTTGAAGATTATGGCAAAATATGGCTGTCCACGAAAGTTTGTCCAAATAGTGCGGCTACTTCATGATGGTATGCAGGAAAATGGTGAAATGTCTGAGCCCTTTCCTGTCACCAATGGAGTGAAGCAAGGATGTGTCCTGGCACCAACACTGTTCAGCCTCATGTTTTCAGCTATGTTGATGAATGCCTTCGAGAACAACGACATTGGAATAGACATCAACTACAGCATGGATTGAAAGTTATTCAATCTCAGAAGGCTGAAAGCTAAAACCAAAATTAACGGCGACACCGTCAGAGAGCTCCTGTTTGCTGATGATTGCGCTCTATACGCCAACTCAGAGGCGGACATGAAACATAATGTTTCAGCTTTCTCACATGCCTGTGCCAACTTTGGGCTCAATATCAACTTGGAGAAGACTCTAGTTATGTACCAGCCAGCTCCAGGGAATAATCACACTGTACCGAATATCAAAGTGAATGGTCATAGTCTAAGTGTTGTGGACAAATTCACCTATCTTGGCAGCACTGTGTCACAAGCTGCCACAAATGAAGTGAATGCAAGAATCTCCAAGGCCAGCGCGGCCTTTGGCAGACTGTACAAGAATGTTTGGGACAGAAATGGAATAAGCCTGCAAACAAAGCTGAAAGTCTACAAAGCAGTTGTATTATCCACACTGCTATATGCTTGTGAAACCTGGACTGTTTATCAGCGACACGCTAGGAAATTAAACCATTTCCACACAGTCTGCCTTAGGAAGTTACTGAAGATTAAATGGCAAGACAATATCACAGACACTAAAGTCCTAGAAAGAGCGTCGATGCCCAGTATCCACACTCTACTAATGAAGAATCAGATTCGTTGGGCTGGTCACTTGACTCGCATGCCAGATCACAGGCTCCCTAAACGAATTTTTTACGGCGGGTTGCGTTGTGGAAACGCTCCCAAGGCGGCCACGCTTTAAAGACACTCTAAAAATCTCACTGAATGCTTTTGGAATTCATTATGACAACTGGGAGACTGCAGCCAGAGACCGAAATTCGTAGCGTGCATCATTATGCAAGGGTGCAGTCACGTGTGAGGCAACCAGGACTGCAAGAGCTGTGAAGAAAAGGCAGAACAGAAAAACCACTGCAGGAAATCCTCCTCCAGAAACGTCAAGCATTCTTTGTCCACATTGTCAAAGAACATTTCGAGCCAAAATATGCCTTATCTTAGAACTCACGGCTCCATAATTTCAACCCACTGGATGAAATGAATGGTCATCATCATTCTTGATGGACAAACAACATAAACAGAGCACCCTGAATTTGCAAATCTTCCAACTGAGTCCTGATCTGCCCCATCAGGCCCTTCCTCACTCCAGCCATGTTTTCCCCTCCATCAACTGTAGCACCCCGAAGCTGATTCCACTGAAGGTTACAGTCTTGTAAAACATTTTGCACTTCCATGAAAATGTATTTTCCAGTTGTTGTTCCATGCATGCTGCAAACGGATGCCAACTCTTCCTTCCGTTATCTGAAAGTCCAAATTGACACCACAAATGAGCACGAAAGGTTGTGACGTACTCGATAGAACAGTAGACTCATCCAGTGCCAGAGAATACCACAACAGGTTCCTAGTTTCTCGCGTATCTGTAGCACTATATTCTCTCCAAGGTCTTCTGTTCTTCGCACAACTGAACTTGCCGAAAGGCTGATAGTTCCAAACAAATCGGATTTCTCAGGACACAAATCATTTGCTGCTTCCATCATACACTCTTTGATGAAGTTGTCATCAGTAAATGGTTTTCCTCGTTCTGCCATCTTATGCACTAAATTGTAACTTGTACGAGTGACATATTAATTTTTAGCATACTTTATTGTGAAGAGATTTTTGTGTGTTTCTAAACCATGGACTCATATTTCTGAGAGAGTAACTTTCCAGAAAACTTTGAATATGTTGACAGATGTTTTGTTTCGTAGTGACGCCGAAGATTGTACTCTTTCAAAACGGCAACACCTTCGCTGCATATTATGCAACTGGTTTTCTGGTTTTTTGTTACCTCAAACAAGTACTTTACTCTCTATTCTTCATTGAAAACTCGTCCACTTTTCTTTTCTTAGTTGCTATAATGAAGGGTGAAGTAAGCGGGATCTGGAAATGAAAAAGACATTGAATTAGAAACATAATTAAAATCTAATCGAAACACAAGAAAAGCAGAGGACTAGGGATCGCTGGTGAAGCAACGGCTCACCAAAGGTACGTATAAAGTTTATATATAATATATCTCATAATAAGGTTTGCAAAATATATAAATAGGGCCGACATAAATAAACAGCCGAGAGCAGTATTTTTCAAACGGAGTTCCGCCAATGGCAGCCAGGGGTTCACCGAAACAGACCGAAATCACCTAAATGCAACATTTCTGCCCATCTGGTTTATTACATAAAGTAGGGCAGACACTTGGATCATCGCACAGAGTTCTATGAGAAACGTAAACATTTGCGTAAGGATCTGCTCCAGCAGAAAGATTGAAAAACACTGGCTTGGAGACCAGCTCGATTGAAACTTTGACCGGGGAATTCTTCTGAGCTGAGGACAATATTGTCGTAATAACACGAGGTTTCTATGGCATTTTATGCCATGTTTGCTACTTTATCGCCTCTATTCACACTTGTTGTTCACTTAGCTATCACTGTCAAACAAAGAAATACTTGTTACATACCTATAAAATGGATGACTGGCAAAAAGAAGTAAATATTTCTGGAGCATCGGATCTATGTTGACAGCCGAACGCATCTGGGGTAAGGAAAGATGTGTGTGTGTGTGTGTGTGTGTGTGTGTGTGTGTGTGTGTGTGTGTGTGTGTGTGTGTGTGTGTTGTCATGAAACCATATTAATCTCAGAGCGGAGGCGGTGCTACCAAGAGCGAAATAAGCATTTTTCATTTTGGCACCTTGCCGTCTTGACAGACGATAGTTTGTGCTTTAAAAAGGCATAATAACTTTTACCTATGTCGGTGGCAAATGTGACTGATAAGGCGAATTCGCGCTGTAAATGTGCAAAAAGCCTGGGCTAAAATAAAGGGATCATGTGTTGCCCATGCAGCATGATCCCTCTCTCGGCCTGCCTAGTTCACTCCAGAGGAACTCCATCTGGAACAAGACAAGCTGCAGAAGCTGCCGGATCAGCAAAGCAATGCTCTAACTGTCCGCTCGTCGGAGCTTCGATCCTAGACCAGCCGCCAACCAAGGCTTAGGGCCTGGTCTGCCCTGCCATGACATTTTGTCTTTAGGATGCATTTCCTCGCACCAGGGTAAGGCTTGTACCCTCCCAATTGCGCTCTTCCGCCCGAAGCCGTTGGCGAAATAAGCATACATTACAATAAACAAGAAAATCCAGATGCAATAATTCATAATTGAAAATAGTAAATGTAGGACACATATCTGCCAGGAGGTCTCTGCACGTGTGATCTCCTATTATTCTAAACATAATATTTATATTTAAATTGTATCACAGCGTCTCGTGTTCTATACGTTATATCAAGCAAGATCGAGTACCGTCGGCGGGCCGGATGAAATGACGACGCGCGCCGGATCCGGCCCGCGGGCCGTAGTTTGGTGACCCCTGCTCTAGTCCATACTTGCCTACTATGCATCCGTCCTGTTGATTTCCAACTTTGGCATTCAAGTCACCCATTATGATATTTACTTCAGAATTCTTGCATTTCTTGAAGGCTTTCTCTAAATCATTATAAAATTCATCAATGATGTCATCATTACTGTCTGCTGCTGGTGCATAAACCTGTATGACGTTGACATCAAAAAGTCTTCCACTCAACTTCACCAGTAACACTCTGTCTGATACAGTCCAATATCCTTTCATCAATTTTGCTCTCTCGGTATCCATTATAATTGCTACTCCTCGCTGTTGTTTCTCTCCACCAGAATAGATTATTCTATATTCCTCAGATGTTTTAATGCCCATTTCTGTCCATCTAGTCTCACATATACCTAACAGGTTAATATTTAATCCTCTCATGTCATTCTTAATGTTATCAAATTTTCCATCCCCACCCATAGTTCTTACATTCAAGGTTCCTACATTCAATGTTGATATTCTTATGCACACAGTCACCTGATGACGGTCTGGAATCACCTGGTGCACATGACTACCCCTACCGGGCGAGGCTGCTCCTGTAGAGCACCCATTTACGCCGTTTCTCTGATTACCTATAAGACTGCAGTACATGATATTCTTGGCATCTGTAAAGAAGGTAGTTTTCCATTGCTTTCCTTCCTAGCAGTGACCATACTGGGCGATGACCGTAGCCATTGTCTCCCCCCCCCCCCCCCCCCCCCCCCCCAAAAAAAAAAGAAGAGATGCTCTGCCTACCGTCGTGAAGCTGGAGACCATAACCTATAACTATCTGTTGGCTGCTCTTCAACTTCATCCACCACCTGCACGCATCTCTGCTTATTTCTCATATTAATATGACACAATCCATGTTTAATATTAGTTATTATATTTATAAAAGTGTTTGTTAACAGGAATTAATGGCCAACATTTGACATGCACATAACAACATAAAGTTTGGAACAATTACCAGCGGTAACTACATTGGATAAACAGCATCAAAAGATGACACATGTGACATTGGGGTCACATAATAAGAACTTATATGGCACTATGTTCATTGAACACATTAAAACACCCACTGCTTTCCAAGACATTATGTTAGACAGTTAAAGGACAGACGTCGCATATGTTTTATGTCATGAGCACTTCCTTGACAAAAGTGATGGGGCAAGAAATGTTAGCTTTTCAAATGTTGATCTTCGGAAGATAATGGCGAGTTTCCAGAGTTGAAGAAAACAATAAAACGAAAACGAAAACATAAAAAAGAACGTGGATGAATAACTCAATATAACAAGATCGCTTGTGAAAGAAATAAACGTTAGTAAATAGGCACACTTTGGTAACACGACGATAGATAACGTAACCTGAAAGCAACACAGGGTGGAAGAATTTCAGCGTAAATATATATAGATCACGGGCAATATAAACCAACTGATACGTACCACGGTGGACAAGATTTAGACTGCTTTTGTAACCTACAGTTGAAACTGTTATAGACAACACATTACAATTTTCTTCAATGATGTGATGGCACAGGAGTAGTAGTAGAAGTAATAGTACAAATGGTAGTAGTAGCAGAAGTAGCGGTAGTAGTAGTACTGGCAGCTGTAGTAGCAGCAGCACCATCAGTAGCAATAGTCCCAGCAACAGTACGGTTAGTACTAGTAGTTGTAGTGGTAGCTGTAGTAGCAGTTGTAATAGTAGTAGTAGTGGTTGTAGTAGTAGTAGTAGTAGTAGTAGTAGTAGTAGTAGTAGTAGTGTAGTAGTAGTAGTAGTAGTAGTAGTAGTAGTAGTAGTAGTAGTAGTAGTAGTAGTAGTTTCTTCCTCAGCGGTAGTAGTAGTTGATTTTGTTTTTATTGTTGCAGTCTATATGGTGACTCCGAATGAAGCCAAATCCAGTACTGCTCACGGGTATATAATTGTATGCCATTAAAGAGGGAAAAAAAAAGACTGCGTAAAACACCCCTGAACAAATACGGCGGGGCACTAGACCTCGCCTCGATACCCTTGCCTCTGTCGCAAGATTGACCTCGCCCTGCTCCTGGCATGGCTTAGAAACTCACGTGCGGTGTCGCGAGATGTAGCAAAGTCGCGTGGAGCGCGAGTCAGGTGGCATTTAATAAACTTTGTGAACATGGCCACAAAGTGCGCATTGAATTCCGCAGTTCAAACAACAGGTTTCCTTCCGAAAAACTGCCAGAACGCTGATTATTGATTGGAGCAAATTGAAACCGTCTTAGTTGGCAGTTACTTTTCCTGGTGTGGAATTAAAGACAATCGAGCTCGTATACCTCCAATATTTCTCACCGCTGTTGATCAAACAGAGGGGCTGGATTTTATCAATACACAAGGTAGAGGTTGAGTAGTTTGTTTTCCCCGACGTCTACTCGATATCTGGCGTGAGATATCATTTATATTGTTACCGTGTATGCTTTTTATGTGTTTGTTTTTGATAGTCCAGTGTTAACTTACTTTGGGTTAACGCTATAATTATGATGATCGTAACATACACATAGTATGCATAAGTTACGTTATATATTGGTCACAAGCTTGCAGAACTAAAGAATAGAGGTTGCTGAGCCCGATGTGCTTCTTGTACAAGAATATCTCAATACATAATTGCTTGCCAATCCACGGTTTACACCCACACCGCTTTATTAACAGCACTGTCTCTAACATCTCTACCACTGTCTGGTGTGTGCAAATGTATGATATATACTACTGTGCATTTAATGAAAGTCAATCACTTGTAATAATAAAATGTTAGTCGGTAGACACCTCATACTATTACAGAATTTCAACGAAATTCCATTAACTATAATTTTACATTTCAATGGATAGTATCAAACTGTGGTACAAATGTAAGTTTTACATCTCATCAAATTGTAATGCTAGGTATAAAACATGAACAATTATTCATCTATGTACTTAGTTCTATTTTTTTTTTAAATGTTGCATATCCCTTTTACAGGACGTTGCAGTCAACACCAGCATCTTTTAGCTGCTGTTGATGTACTAGGCAAGATTATGCTCAGTAGTTTTCCATTGCTTTCTGAGCGACCGGCTCACATACCCCTGTAAGTTACCAACGCGGCAAGAACCGCTACCGATTCTTACGCAGATTACGTTCCTCACGAGAATATACGGGATTACGGAGAAAGACGTAAACTCCTAGGCCAGGGAGCCAATCGTAGTTCTATTATCCGTGTGTTCTAAGTCTCTCTAACTCTTTTGTCCTGTGGATTCAAGAGAAAGGACTTTTGGTTATCGTATTAACAGTATATTGATTATGTGGTTGTTTCGGGATTTGAAATTTAAATATTGAGCACAACCCACTACTGGCAACGCTGATCGCACTCCGGTATGAACCTAAGGCCTATCCACGCCAATATGGAAGCACTAGACTCTTGAGCATGGCCTACGATGGGTAGCGTTGTGGTATTCTGTTGTGATAATTTGGTGTGTCCAGTGTGTGCCGCGTAGTTACACACCCGCTTCACACGCGTGATCCGGGACTGTTTCCGGATCCGGTCAGGGATGTGCACTACTGACGAGCTCAAATGAGGGCGAAACTCGAGTCTAGTGCTTCCATATTGGCGTGGATAGGCCTTAGGTTCATACCGGAGTGCGATCAGCGTTGCCAGTAGTGGGTTGTGCTCAATATTTTTAACAGTATATGTCAGTTTGTGCCCTATCCCAGCGTCGGCGTCTTTTCTTCACATCTTGATTCATTTTGATTTATTAAGTTCGATTCATGGGCTCCACATAAATGTCATTCGTAATTTATGCAGTCACCGTGTATACGTGTGTAGTTTATTTGTAATTGGTTTCGCTAGGTGATGTGGTTACCCATACAACATAACTGATTTAACGGTAGAGTTAAACACTCCAAGCCTTGTTCCACATTTAGTTGCCTTTTACTTCCATACTTCTTTGCACAATGGAGACTCTCTTTATATGTGTCTGTTTCCTTGTAAATAGTATTAGGCTACTAATTGTTATGGTCTCTTCTCAAGCGTGTTTGATTTGCGAGGGTCGTCCAGTAAGTATCCGGAGTCTGTCTGGATAACCCAAAGAAGAAGATTATTAAGTTTAGTAACTACTCCGTAGTGTACAGTATACATCTGACACTAGGTTGTGGAGTGTGCAACAATTAGCAGTTTTCCTGCGTTTTGTTTTCAATGGCGTCTCCTGTGCAGGAAAGGCGTGTTGTGATGACATTTTTGGTGAAAGAAGGTTCAACACCCGCTGGAATTCATCATTGACTGTTATGTGTGTTTGGAGAACTGACTGCAGCACGTGCATCACTGTTTGAGTAGCGTAAACATGTTTGTGAAGGTCATACTTCATCGAGGATGAGCCCCGTGAAGGTCATGAATCCATCGAGGATGAGCCCCGTGAAGGTAATTAATCCATCGAGGATGAGTCCCATGAGGGTCAACCGAAAAGTGTCAAACTAGTAAAGCCATTTACAGTGTCGAAACGGTTGGTTGGAAGATCGGTGAGTTACTGTACTAGAAATTGCTATGGCTATTGGCATAAGCAACTGTTTTGTGGACATCATCATGAGGTATTGACTCGATTTTCATAAAGTTTCCTGCCGATAAGTGCCGAAACAATTGAACTTTGACCAACAACCGGCAAGAGTGTCGATGTACCGACAACGCCAGACCTCATGTAGCCGCTACAACAATGGCAATTATACACCAATTGCATTGGAAGGTATTGCACACCAACTTTTGTCTTGACTTGGCTCCAAGTAACATTTACCAGTTTTCACCCGTGAAACAGCACAAAACAGAACAACCGTTCGACACGGATGACGAAGTGTGTCAGGTAGTTAGTTATCCAATGGCTCAAAAACAAGCCAACATAATTTTATCCTGCCGGAATACCTTAGCTCGGATCCCGATGGGAAAAAAGTAATGGATAAATGTGTTGCAGCGCAGATTACTATGTCGAAAAATATTACAATTAATTTGAATTTATCTCTCATGGATATCTAGAGATGACATCAACATGGATAATAACTGGATAATCCTCGCATCTTGCATTGGACTTAGTGTTTGGGTGTGGGGCAAAACAAGGGGGGGGGGGGGGGGGGGTAGCAATGTCGTCAACGAAGTCGAGACCATCAAGCTGCTCTGTCACTCCACTAAATTCCATTTATTGTGGTAGCTATTGTTTTCTCATAGTTCAATCTATAGTCGTTAAGAACAACAAAGGCGACAAGAGGCATCCCTGGCGCACTCTTGTTCTTTCCCCAAAATGCATCCGTAAATTTATCTTAATGATGAAAGATGCATTTCATGTCCCCATATGGTTTTTATACATCAGGTGAAAATTATTTCTTTCAATGTAGAGCTTTTTTTTCAAAGCTCTAAATCTGAATACTCGTGCGATGCCACCTAAATAATGTCTATTACCCGTCCTAATCATTTTAATTATTTCTATAATAGCTGATATATATTTTTCATGGGCTCTGAATTGTGCAGTTCTGGTTATGCAGTTGTTGAAATCTATTATTCTAGTTTTATTTCTTCCAATATCTACGGATATCTGGCGTTGTCCATGCTTTATTTTTTATTTCATTTCCAAAGTTTATCTATTTGTGATTCATTCCAACTGCTTCTAATAACTGCCAGCAATCTTCCACACTCGCCTCGTCTAATAACTTTGGCAGAACCTGTTAATTAATAGACATTGTGACCGCGACAGGCATGTATGTCTGGAAACGATAAGAATGTGGGAAAATGTACCGTTGAAGCTGGGAAAAGAAAGCCACCTATCAGATAAATTCAAGATATGAGAGTTATATACATCTATTTGTTCTTTGTTCAGTCCAGTTCGAACTTTTGAAATCGAACCTTTATCACCGGACGGACCGAAAGGCATGCGTCTAATCAGAATGCTTTCCAGCTCCCAGCTTTCAATATATTGTTTACGGCTATGAAACCTTAGATATATTGTTTACGGCACTAAAACTGTCGGTCTGTTGTTTACGGTTATAAATCCTTCGGTATATTGTTTACGGCTATGAAACCTTTGGTGTATTTATTACGGCTATGAAGCATTCGGTATATTGTTTACAGCTATGAAACCTTCGGTAGAATGTTTACAGCTATGAAACCTTCGGCATATTGTTTACAGCCATGAAACCTTCGGTATACTGTTTACAGCTATGAAACCTTTGGTATACTGTTTACGGCAGCTAAAGCTTCGGTATATTGCTTACACCAGTTAAAGCTTCGATATATTATTTACCACGCTCCGTGGCGAAGGCGTTACGGACGCGATCATAATCTCATATACCCGGGTTAGAAACACAGCGGTGCTGGTTTTTTTTGGAAAAAGGTATAGGTGCCGGTCGTTCAGAAAGCAATGGCAAACTACTGACGGGAAAAAAACGTGCTTAAGAATAACGAACAGCCAAAGTGTTGGGGTTGACTGCCACGTCCTGTGAAGGACATGCAATTACTACATATTGTTTACGGCAGTGAAACCTTCGGTATATTTTTTACAGCTCTGAAACCTTCGGTATATTGTTTACGGCACTAACACCTTCGGTATATTGTTTATAGCCTTAAAACCTTCGGTATACTGTTTACACCTATGAAACGTTCGGTATAATGTTTACGGCAGTTAAACCTTCGGTGTATCGTTTTACATCTGTTAAAGCTTTGGTATATTATTTACGTCTGTTACAGCTTTGGTATATTGTGTATTGTTGTTACAGTTTGGTGTATTGTTTACGGCTGTTAAAGCTTCGATATATTGTTTACGGCTTTTAAAGCTTCGGTATATTGTTTAATTTGGCCCTAGTGTTTCATGGGATATGTGGAAGTATTGTCACAATTCTCCAAGATACCGAATCGAGGGTTCGAAGTCCGCCGCAGGCAATTTGGGAGAATATCGATTTGCGTTGAAGTTGATGGTTTGAACTTTAACCACTCAGAAACCAATGACAAACTACAAAACGTAATATTACCTAGTAAATGACAAACAGCCACACATTTCAGGGGTTGATTGCAACGTCCTTTTATAGCAGTGGTTCTCAACCTTTTTTGGCCCGTGCTCCCCATCACTATTTGTAGAACGTCATTCCCCCCACCCCCCCCCCCCCCCCCCCTTTCGTATTTCCTACCTAAAAATCCTGCCTCCACCCCTACAGAGTATACATAATAATGGAAGCTAAATTTAATAGCACATACTAAAACAAGTCTAGACGTCCACATAAAACATTATTTGTGGGTCTACTTACTTTATAAATTGAATTTTAGAAGGGTGAAACGTATAGAACCGCACAGTATGAAGGGAAAAACAATATCAAGTAATCGGTTCTTGTATCAACGCTATCTTGAAATAATCTTAATTCACCCCCCCCCCCCCCCCCCCTTGGAAACCCTAAAATTTCCCCCTGGGGAGGGGGGGGGGATTTCCCATGGTTGAGAACAACAGTTTTACAGTAAAACGACGTTGCAACTAACATTTAAAGCATTGTTTACGGCCATCATCTATTTGATATTTTGCTCAAGACCATCAAATCATGGATATTTTTTTCAAGACCATCAACTCTTTGATATTTTGTTCAAAACCATAAACTTTTGGATATTTTGTTCAAGACCATCAACTCTTTGATATTTTGAATAGGAGTAGCAGTGCTTGATTTCTTGTTGAAAACTATCTACCCATACATGTACTTTTATAGAGGAATGGTGTATAAGGATACAAGTTATTGGTTATGTTACGGCACTACATTACTGAGATACAGACGGAATCAGATATTGCTGAGATACAGACGGTATCATATATTGCTGAGATACAGACGGTATCAGATATTGCTGAGATACAGACGGTATCAGATATTGCTGAGATACAGACGGTATCAGATATTGCTGAGATACAGGCGGTATCAGATATTGCTGAGATACAGACGGTATAAGATATTGCTGAGATACAGACGGTATCAGATATTGCTGAGATACAGACGGTATCAGATATTGCTGAGATACAGACGGTATCAGATATTGCTGAGATACAGACGGTATCAGATATTGCGGAGATACAGACGGTATCAGATAGTCACAGAAACATGGCTCTTAAACTGCGCCATGTCTCAGAAATTGCGCCATGTCTCAGAAACTGCGCCATCTCTCAGAAACTGAATTGCTGTTGCCATATTAGACGGACGCCACAGTGGCTTTCAAAATGTTGTCGGGTTGGTTCTTAGAGGTAGAGCCTAGCTAGAGTCATCCACGGCGAAAGTCGTCACGTGACATTTAAAGACACCGTGAACAGGAGAACTGGCGAATGATCGACAGTATTTGCTTCAAGCCGTGGGAATAGCTTCGCTTTGCAACAGAACATGCATAATAAAGATGATATTTTGTTTTCAGTTCTATCAACCAATTGAGAAATTGCTTAAGAATATCAGCTTTTTGATATATTGTTAGAAGCATCAACAACTTTTGGATACATTGTATTAGTATCAATATAAATATACGGACATAAACCTTGCATATATTATTGCTAGCTATAAGCCCCTGGACAATTGTTTAGCGCTGCCAACGTATTGTTATATTTTTGGGACTATCAAACCGTGGGCTATTTTGTTGAGTGACATTAACCTATAGCTATATTGTTTAGGGCTTTCAATCACTGGGTATTTTGTTTACAGTATTAATCATTGGTTACATTTGTTGAGACCTGCCAACCCTTGACTGTACTATTGGGGGTGTCAAAAATTTTTAATATTATTATATTTTTGAGAGTTTAAATCATTGGATATATTTGTTGAGGACTTGAATGAATTATTGGGCGATATCAACCATGTGATATAATTAAAATTTGATATACATCATGATATAATTATTATGTATATCACATGTTGGGTATATTATTAAGAGCTACAGTTTGGTATGTTATTGATAAATATCAACCGCTGGATATTTTGTTGGTGGAAATAAATTCGAGGGCATATTGTTGATTTGTATAAAAATTGGGAATATTCTGGTGAATATCAAGCGTTGGTTATATTATTGGTTGATATACTCATGTGGGTGTATTGTTGATGGGTGTTAGGCGTGGCGTATATTGTTGGTAGATTTCAAGCAATGGGATATACTGTTGGTAGATATCAAGCTTGAGTATATTGTTGGTGGATATCAAGCTTGTTCTTTGAAAATGTCCAAGATACAGACGTTGAATTTTGATATTAATGAAGCTTCTTAGCTTTGGATAAAAAATTATTGACGTCTCTGCGGTGGTGATTTTCTAGAAAACAATGAACCAGCAATCTTGTTTCGGCGGCAATATTTATATTATTAAGTTCAGCATGACGTTAAAATACCGATATGTTACAGTTAAATTAATTGCATAACCTTTACAGGAGATCACAGCAAAACCCAGCATGTTATGGCTGATTGTGATATCTGGGTAAGTTTACCTTCAGTAGTTTGCCATTGCCTTCTGAACGACAGGCAATCATACCATTTTCATTAAAAAAAAGCAACGAAAGGCAGTCTGCAAGCCAAATCTCCCGCAGCTGTGTTACGAACGCAGTAAGCGGGATTACGAGCTGCGTCCGTAACACCTTCGTCACGGAGTGGTCTTCCCCTATCTCTCTGTACACAAATATTTCGGGTTGTCACAACATGTTCCGGCTTTTGTCTTCTCATAATGTCGCCAGAAAATAATGACTGCTTTTATCCGATGTTTGTGATAATGTGTCTTTGTGACTTAGCCTTCCTCAAAATGATTCCTCATGTTGGCTGCAAAATAAATTTTCAGTATTCGTCTATAAAACCACAACTCCAAGATTTCTGGGGAATATTTCGCCCGTTTACTCACTGTCCATGATTCTCAGCCGTATGTTAAAAATTGATCTATGAAACATGTTAGAACTATTGTTCTAACTTTCAAGGATGTATGTTATCCTGTGCCTAGATATCGGAATTTCTGCACTTGCCTCAAGATAATGTCATTTACTTTAATTGTACATTTAGGCACAATCTATTTGTTTGATATCACCATGATTTCTGTCTTTCTACTATTCAAGCTAAGGCCCATTTAGTAACTTCATATAACTACTGTATCTATCATTTATGTCATTCCTTCTGACTTGGTTCTATCAAAACGGTGTCATCAGCATAATCCATGTTATCTATATAATGTCCACCAGTCAGGACCTCTGTCATATTGTCTGTAGATCGCAGTATATGCTCATTGTACAATGAGAACAAATCACCAGACATTACACAATCCTGTCTGACGTCATGTCAGCTTATCGCTGCCAATAAATTTTCTTTAATATTAGCAGATGTTTGCAGTAAATGTTTAATTGTTTTAGTAGTTTGATTATTTTCTCTTGTTTAACATTGTCAAATGCTTTTGTGTAGTCTATTAAGTATAAGTACAGATCTAATTTTATTTCCTTAGCTCTTTTTAATAGTGTCCTGAGAATATATAATAGCGTTGTTTGTGTCTTTTCCCTCTACAAATCCATACTGTTAATCGCTCATTTCGTGCTTTAATCTTATTTCTTATTCTTCTCATAATTATTCTCAGTAAGAATTTTGTCATGTGGCTCATAAGGCATACTGTGCGATGCTCTTCACATTCTAACGCGCCTGGTTTCTTTGGCATCTATCATCATACAACTTACCCAGGTATTCCATTTATCTATCGACTACATCATCGTATCTCATTAATGTTGCGCCATTCTTTGATTTTAAACATCCAGTGATATTTCGTGTTGCACTGTTGATAAATTGAATGTGAGTCATTTCCATAATTTGTTCCAAGTTCCACCCATTGTTGATTGAGCCAGAAATTTTAGCCAGTTTGCATTTGTTTACTATGTCTCTATGTTCTATTATATTCTTCTTTATCTTGCTTTTTCTTTCTATTTTATCCATCATTTGTAAAATTTCATCTGTCATCCATTTCTCTTTTGCAATTCTATATTTAGGTGGAATGATTTCACTTGATGTATGTTGGGTTGATTCCCTCAACATGTCCTATTGTTCATCAAAATACTTTATTATCGTCATGACATTATATATGTTATTTACAGTGACATTGCAACTATCTCTAATTTTATTTGTAATGTTAATGTTTAGGATCATCACCCTTCAAAATACATTTGGGAAGGGTTTAGAGAAGATAGTCGCTGTCAAGCTGCAAGAGGTTTTGGAAAGAGGGAAGCTTCTTCTAAGAGGCCTGGGAGCTACAGGCCGGGAAAAGATGACTGGTTAAATGCAGCCACTTTTGCCTTTGACGTTTATGAGGGGTTCCAGAGTAGACAAGAAACGATGGCGGCGGCGCTTGATCTCGAGGATGCGTACAATAGAGTTCGATATGATATTTTGATAACCGCACTGATGGAGAAGGGGGTCAATCCATCGTTGGTGAACTGGATAGCGGCCGTCCTAAATTCTAAGGGATTGCTCTCCGTCTAGGTGCATGGACCTCAGAGCCACTTATTTTAACCCCGGGACTGCCACATGGATCCGCAATCTCACCGGTGCTCTTTAACGTGTATACGAGCAAAATTGCAAACTTAGAAGCACCAGGGTTTGGAAGTATACTAACATTTGCAGATGATATTCTTGCATATAGGCAGGGGAGAGAGAGGGAGAAAACAGTTCAGGAGCTACAGGGGACAACAGACAAAGTGATTGACTAGTACACTGAAATGCTCTCTGGACAACAGGATTTTGAGAGCTGATGTTCCAAGCCTCACGATAGATGGTGGAAGCGTCAACAGAGAGAACAAACTGAAGTATCTGGGAATCACATTTGACAGGAGCCTGTCCTTTAAGGATCATGTGGACACGGTTGTGACAAGATCTCAAAAGGGACTCAACGCACTTAAAACTATGGCTGCAATGGACATTGAGCAGAGAATGCTTTTCAGACTATACCAGCACTTAATCCTCTCAGTGATTGATTATGGACTAGGACTGCTCACTGTCTCAAAGAGTCAGCTGGTGAGATTGGAGCGCATACAGAACGAGGCTATGCGGGTCATTCTAGGATGCATCAGAGACACCCCAGTGATTTTGGTTTGCCGACTGTTGCTGGTAGGCTCAAGGTGATTCAGGCGAAGGCATACTTCAGAGTAGCTGCTGACACAGATCACCCGTTACATGAGGCGCTGGACGCAGTTAAGGGCCAGCGACTGATAAGAGGGAAATCATGGATGCTTCAGACGGAGGATACGATCAGACAGGTGTGCCCCTTGGAGAACATTAGGTAAAGCGAGGAGTGGGTCAGAGTGCCAGCGGAGCAGTCACACTTGTGCAGAGTTATAATCACAATGAGCCCGGAGTGCAGGGAGTGGCCAGAAGGGCCCACAGAAGTGGCAATCCAGCAACTCATTCAGGATAATGCTCGCCCGGGTGATGTGATTATTTACACAGATGGTTCGGTGTTGAGAGGTATTAGAAGTGCCTGGGGTTTCTTGGCAAAGGATAATGGTCGACGTTTGGTGCAGGAGAGCTTGGCATATGATACCACAACATCTAGCTTAAGAATGGAGGTGGAGGCAGTCAGTCCAGCTTTCCGCTGGATGGAGAATACGACACACACACACACACACACACACACACACACACACACACACACACACACACACACACATCGTGACTGTAACTGACTCGGAAATCATGCTGAGTAGGATGAGGACAAGCAAGCTTCGTGCCGCGTGGCTTGCTTCGCTTCGGAAGTCACGGGTGACAAGCATCGTCTGGATCTTTTTTCTGGGGCATGCTGGTGTGCTGGGGAATGAACAGGCAGACAGATTGGCTGACTCTGCAAAACTTGGCGGAGTATTCATGCATGATAAGGCAGACGTGGTTGCGGCCTTGTGGGAGCACGTGTACACCACGGAGGAACAAATGGATCACCATGGTTTGGCAAGAATGCGACAGCGTGGAGTGACGAGGGGATCTGGCCGATGCTCGACGCTTAGAGGAAAGATGAGACGCACATATAATCAGATTGCTACTGGTACTATTGGGGTTGGAACTCTTCGCTGGCTTCTGAGGATGGGGACGGAGCGCTTATGGGTGTCCCGAATGCTGGCATCAAGATAGAAGAAGATTTCAAGATTATTTATTCTGGAGGTGAAGATCGTCATAGGGGAGTGGCAATTATTCTGGACCGGAAAACATCAAAATATATTCAAGGATATTGGGCCGTGTCGGACAGAGTTCTACTAGTTAAATTAAGTGGCAGACCTTTTAGCATAAATATTATTCAAGTATATGCCCCAACAGGAGAATCCAGTGAAGATAGTGTAGAAGCATTTTATAATGACATAGAGTCTGCCTTAAAGAAATGTAAAAATTCAGAAATAAACATCATAATAGGGGACTTCAATGCAAAAGTAGGAAATCAAGGAGATAGATACACAGTAGGAAACTATGGTTTAGGAGAGAGAAATGAAAGAGGATACCGACTCGTAGAGTGGGCAAAAGAGCAGGAAATGATTGTAGGAAACACCTGGTTCAAACAACACCCTAGAAGATTATGGACATGGAGGAGAGCTGATACCAGGATTAGAAACCAGATTGACTACATTCTGATTAGCAGAAGATTTAGAAACGCATTAACATTAGCAAAAACAGTTCCCAGTGCTGATTGTTATAGTGACCACAGATTACTCACAGGAACATTGAGGATAAAGTTGAAGAAAGTCAAGTATATAACAGGAAACACTAAATATGATTTGTGTACATTGAGTAATGACAAGGAATTACAAAACAAATTTAACATAGAAGTACAGAACAGATTTGAAATTTTGTCTGATCTAGAGATCGTATTCCAGGATGTGGATGATCAATGGGAAACGTTGAAGAATTCAATCAATGTAGCTGCAGAAACAACTATTCCAAAATTAAAGAAGGTGGGTCGTAAGAAATGAATGACTGAAGAAATTTTACACCTCATGGAAACAAGAAGACTCAGCAAAAATAATTCTGTCAAATATGAAGAAATTCACAGACAAGTCAGAACATTATGTAAGGAGGCAAAAGAAGCATGGCTTGAGGAAAAGAAATTGAAAGCCAACACAACAGTCAAAATACCAAATTAGTGCACAAAAGAATTCAGGAACTTACTAATAAAAGAACAAGTACATCAACCGGGTGTCTAAAAACTGAAGATGGCAAAACCATAATAGAAAAAGACCAGATTCTACAGGTATGGACAGATTATGTGAAACACCTTTATGATGATAACAGAGACGAACAGTATGATATTAGATTTAATAATGAAGGACCGCCAATTTTGGAGATGGAGGTTCGAAATGTTCTTAAGCATATGAAAGCTGGCAAGGCCCCCGGTGCAGATAACATCACAACAGAAATGATTAAAGCTTTAGAAGAATTTGGACTAGATCAAGTCACCAGACTGCTGAACACATTATATGATACTGGAGATATACCTCCTGAATTATGTAACTCTATATTTATTGCAATCCCAAAGAAATCAGGAACCTTGGAATGTGATCAACATAGAACAATTAGTATAATGAGTCACATCACAAAGATTTTGCTAAGAATTATCATGCAAAGAATGAGGAAGAAGATACAACCTGAAATAGGGGAAGAACAATGCGGGTTTGTAGAAGGAAAGGGTACAGTAAATGCTGTGTATATGCTGCGAACAGTTATTGAACGTGCTATAGAAGTAAACAAGGATATACATCTTTGCTTTATTGACTATACAAAGGCTTTTGATAGCGTTAGACATGTCAGCATGGTGGATATGCTTGCAGATCTACAAATTGATGGGAAAGACATTAGACTTATAAAAAACATATATTGGAAACAACAAGCTGCAATAAGGATTGATAATGAAGTGGGACAGTATCAGCCAATTAAGAGAGGTGTTAGGCAGGGATGTGTGATGTCTCCAGATCTTTTTTCCCTGTACAGTGAAAATATTTTCAGAAATGTAGAGGATATAAATGGAATCAGCATTGGAGGACGAAACATCAATAACATTAGATATGCAGATGATACAGTATTAATTGCAGACAATGAGCAGGACCTGCAACAATTAGTAGATGCGGTTGTTGTACACAGTGAGCAACTGGGGTTAGAATTAAATTGTAAAAAGACTCAGGTTATGGTCGTCAGTAGGAAGGAAGAAGTGCCACAATGTAATATACAAGTAAATGGAAATATTCTTCAACAAGTGAATCGGTACAATTATCTTGGAACAGTTATAACATCTGATGGGAGATGCCTTGAAGAGATTAGAACAAGAATCGCCATGGTGAAAGTAGCCTTTAGCAAGATGAAAAACATTCTGACCAATAAGAAGATGTCAATTGAAAAGAGAAAAAGAGTGTTGAGGGGATACATAGAACCTGTTCTTTTGTATGGATGTGAAACTTGGACAATGAGCAGTCAAGCTGAAAAGCATCTGATGGCTGCAGAAATGTGGTTTCTGAGGAAAATGCAAAGAATACCATGGACAGACAGAAAAACCAATGACCAAGTACTACAGGAGACAAATGAACATCGTAAACTGATTAGAGAAATTAGACGTAGACAGTCAAAATATTTTGGACATGTTATGAGAAGAAATGGATTGGAGAACTTAGTGACAACTGGCAAGATCGAGGCGAACAGACCAAGAGGAAGACCGAGAGGAAAATACCTGGATGGCTTAGCCACATGGCATGGACGAGACAGGAACAATGAGCTGATCCACGACACTGGTGATCGAGTGAAATGGCGAGTCATGACCGCCCACGCTTTCCGGCATGGCACATGATTGATTGATTGAATGCTGTGATGTCGGTTCTTAAATCAATCAATCAATCAGTCAATCAATCAATCAATCAGTCAATCAAGTAATGTTAGATCTAACGTAATATTCTTTGGGGTGTTCTTTATGGTCTTAAGTCACAACATCATCTTCCTATAACTGGCGCTTTTTCTCTATGTCCGTCTTCCTTCGGTCTTGCTTTTGCTCCTTCTACATTGCTTCTGACTCTCTTTATTGCTATATTTTTGAGACTCTCAAACCCTTGGATATGTTATCTTGTTGGGGGATATAAACTTGTTAACAATTTGTTGAAGGCTATAAACCATTTCCTATACTTTCAACCAATAAGCTGGCTCCGTGGCGTAGTAGTTACGGGCACAGTTCGTAATCCCGCATACCCGTGTTCGAAACACAGCTGTAGGCGATTTGGCAGCAGTCTGCCTTGCGTTGGCTTGTTTACGAAATAGTATGAATGCCGGTCGTTCAGATAGCAATAGCAAACTACTGAACGTAAACTTGCCAAGAGATCATAACAGCAAAAAAAAATTCTGGTGTTGATTGCGACGTCCTGTAAATGATATGCAACTAACTTAACTTTCAGCAAATGGGTATATTGTTTAAGGCTTTCACTTATTGGGTGTATTGTTGAGGCTTTATCAACCCTTGATTATATTGTTGAGGGCTATCAGCCGTGTGGTGTAATGATTAGGTACACCACTTGCTGGGTTTATTGTTGAGGACAATAAACAGTTTGTTATTTTATCAACCATTTGTATATAACACCAACATGTATGAACCGTATAGTATGTTGCTGAAAGGTATCAACAAGCTGACACATCTAGGCCGCGGATACACTATCTCATATGTCTGTAATAACACAGTTTTTACAATGACAACGAGGACAGATATGAGAGCTGGTAAACTCACTTCATAAATCCTTGGCTTAGACATGTAACATTATTTTATTTCACAACATTACTCTAATGTCTACAATAGGTGTTTTTTTCTGTAATGTGTTAACGTATATTGAAAAGAATTAAATACTGACGGGACAATGTGAGAAAACATTTCTTTTAGGAAGCGCACTAAACAGCACTGTCGTGTACAGAAATTTTCAACCAACTTGAGTACTGTGCTAACGATTATAGAAAGCGCTCTGACTAATATAAAGACAGCTTTCCACACTGAAAATATCATAAATTAACTGCGAAATAGCTACTGCATACAAGTGAAACTGGTAGTGGGATACACGTTTCTGTGTGAAGAAATACTATTTACATTGAAATTACATTGGGAGATACGGCATGCCGCCAGGTATTGACAGCATACGGTCTTACTACGTCACTCGTCAAATCCATAAGGACATGGCAAATGCCGCCTATGGAGTAAAAGAGACGGAGAACATATATTATGAGGAAACATACTAGGCAAGAGACGAAATGGAAGGCAGAGAAAAATTACACAGCTGAGAAATAAATAAAATATAAGCATCATCAACTTAATCAAAATATCACATGATAGAGGATTGAAGGGTCATTTACACCAATGTATCTTCAGACCAGACACTTGTGGGAGATGATCGCCGAGCAGCTAATACGGTAGACCTATTTTGTGACTACATCAATCACCATAGCATTCTGCTCCGTTTTGTCCTAGAAATAAATTGTTATTAATATTGCAAACGTCAATATCTTCTTCTTATAGTCCAGTACGCGTGGAATTGGTAATTATGTCTGTCCACAACCACGTGTCTCGTGTACTGCCTTTCATTACTGCTACCGATGTTCCTCCATGCCATGATGTTAAACTGTCCAGCATCTTCTCTCCCGGTCTTCCACTGTCTTTCCTCCCCTCCATCTTGCCAGTTGTCACGGCGTACCCCAGCTGTCCCCTTCTCATGACATGCCCAACGAATGTTGACTATACTTCTGATAGCAGCAACTAGTTCTCTTTGTGGGTTAACTTATGTCAAGATATTGATTACATTCCCCACTATATGTACCATAGAACAGTAATAATGACATGAATATGTCTACTCAGAAACACGATCAAATATGAACACCCAAACAGAGGAAATACAGGCCTAACGTAATCAAATAAGTCCAGAAATCTATCGTGATTGGTCTACAATTATGGAGGTTTCGGTTATACAGTCAGATGCAGATTACCACGAACATTTGCTACAAACTCCTTTATACGCACGTACATATTCAGGGCATACATCATCATCATCATGTACCATGCAGATAAGCATGGGCGGTAATATCTCGCCACCTCACACAATCACTAACCGTGAATCAAGTATGCGTTCTTGTCCCGAATATACCATGTGGTCAAGCAATAAAGAGATCTATCTCGGAAGAGACAAGATACTGATTACGTATGGAAACCTACTAGACTACATATTGTCCTTTATAGTAAACTGGAATAAACTGGAACAGGCCTACACTCAACATTATGTGTGAAGGTAATCTGAAAGACATATAAATTCAACATTATGTGCACTACTGCTATTACGTGTGTGTATGTGTGTGTGTGTGTGATTGTGTTGTTACAAGAACACACGAAAAGAGACGAATATCCTAACGTTACCATATTATAGTGTGACAGTAAACACCTCAGAATATTAAAATAATTCGTGTATAATTCGTGTAGCAGCTACAGCTGTGAAGATGTATATTCCGAGGTGTTTTGTAACTTCCCAGCAGACATATCACCGATGCGAGTTTCACGTACTCGACTATTCTAGAACAACATTTACACCACGCTGAAGAAATATGGCGACGGAATTGATCCATTTTGCCGCAGCCAGGTTCGTGAAGTATCGTTAGCTATTATTCTTCAGCTTTATTAAATAAAATACGGGCCATGTTCTCCATCTTGGAGATATCACATCATTTATTGTGCTCGGTGAGATCAAGCAAGTTTGGCCAGAGGAAGGCACACACGATGTTAGAGAACTAAGCTCCCGCCATGACTGTTTATGGGAAACGTATCTTTCTTAGCGGGTGTAAGTTTTACATACTGCTTATCTTATCATATAAAGTTGATTCAAAGACAATTTGTTAACATTAAACAAGAAATGAAGTTTTAAGAGACGATATCGAGACATAGATATAGGAGGACAATGACTAGGCAATGTGCAAAGGAGACCTATACAGTATAAAGGAGTGAAGAATTAAAAAATAACAAACAAACAGAGAAAGCAATATGGATAAGTTGGAATAAGAGACATAACATGAAAAAAAAAATATGAGGAATCTGATGAGTAGAAGAAAAAGGAGGAAGTAGTATAAAAGGAGAAGGAAGGGGGTAAGAAAAAGAAACAGCAGCAAACAGAAGAAGAAGTAGAAGATGAAAATGAAGAAGTAAAAGAGGAGGAAGAAGGCTGACATGACTAGAACGACGACGACGAGATTGAAGAAGAAGAAACAGTAAATGCTGATTTTGTTGACAATAATAATTTGAATAACGAAGACACAAACAATAGATTGCACAATTTATTGCCTGGCATATTTCGCTGCATCTCGTCAGGTACATACTGCAGAAATCACACAACTTACGTGAATTAACTAGATAAATCCTTCAAGTTGAAATATACACATATTCGCACAGTAATGTCAATTATCTACCACTGCAATTTTAAGCTGACTAACATGTCTTTCTGTTTGCACAATTCTGGCTTGCGTTGATTCATCATAATTGCTTCTACAAATTTTAACAAGCGAGTATTTTGTGTCAATGGCTCGGAACGCTGAAGAAGAAGAAGAAGAAGAAGAAGAAGAAGAAGAAGAAGAAGAAGAAGAAGAAGAAGAAGAAGAAGAAGAGTATTTTGTGTGTTAAACAACACGCGAAAGGCAGTGTCTCTGTCAACCACATGGCCGCTCTCGACAATGTGCCTACCAATTGAAGACGCCGGGAGCTTCCGGTGTGTCGGCCCCACGAGGCTAGCATCTCCTGTGTGTTGTATCTTGTTGACCCATTGAGGTATGTGTTCTGACACTCGTTTGTTAAGCTGTCTCTCTGTTCTACCAATGTAGAAGGCCTGGCATCTACATGTGAATTGGTAAATACAATTATTGTGTGTATTATATTATAGTGTTTGTGTGCGACAATAATAATGCAAATTTATGATTATGATGGTGATGCATATATTGATTCCCATAAAGACAATGATAATGACACTTTGGAAGCTGAAGATATTGATTTGAATTTGGTCAGAAAATAACATGAATGGATGAAATACAGCCTCAAAAACAGCTTAAGTAGACATCGTTTTTTGCAGTCGTAAAGAACACATTTTTTCAGTATTATAAAAACTCCATGAAATGCTTTCATGTAGACCGTATTTGCAATGTGAATGAAACGTGAATCACTGCCGATCAACAAGGTGCCAATAAGTGGGAAAGGCAAAACTTTGATGGACAGCCTGTCCGCGAGTAAGGGCCCTTGAAATAGTTCTCCCAGCGTTTAATACTCTTCACATTCATATCCCAGAAGTCTGGGTTTCTTTAACTCCTACCGGCTCTCGTCAGAACTAGTGACAAAACAGGCAAAGAAAAAATCCATACTCTTAAGAAGAAGTGATTGATGATGTAGAAAATCATAAATGCATACTTACAACCTCCAACCACGACTGAACAATTAGAGAGGAGATGCGTCGGGGGGGGGGGGGGGGGGGGGGGGGGGGGAAGGGGGGATGGTGTCTGTGTGTGTTGTGTGTGCGTGCGCGCATGTAAGTGTTTGTGTGCGACTTATGAGGCAATGGGAAGAAGCTGCTACTGCAAACTCGGGTGGAATAGCCATATATTAATTATCAAATATAAAAATCAACAAACGTAAAGGGCTCCTATAGTTTATACAAATTAACCGTCACATGAGATGTAATGTGATGCATATCACATAAGACGTGATGTGATACATATCACATGAGAGGTGATGTGATACATATCACATGAAAGGTGATGTGATACATATCACATGAGAGGTGATGTGATGCATATCACATGAGAAGTGATGAGATACATATCACGCGGACGCCTTTATTACCAAAACATTTTCTGGTATCCCTTTTAAACTGGATCGAGATGACCGGGAAAAACAATCCTGAATCTACTACGAATTCAACCTGGACCACTAAGTGGCAGACAAGCACGCTAATCACTGAGCCACAGCGACGTCCCCTGAGGTGTTACGCAATCATACTTTCGAGACAACGGCACTTTGTAGTGGGGAGCTCACTCCCCCTGCCTCCCTACCCCATTCTAGGTGGTTTAGGTGAAACCACCTGTCATTCCCAGACAATGTCCATAATATGGTCTACAGTTATGGTGAACACATCGTACGTTAGCGAAGTGGATAGCCAAAGGCGCTGATAATAACATGAGAACTGTCGGACGCTATTCGACGCCGGTTTGTTGCCGGGGAAAGCGAGGGAAAGAGCCCACCCATTGCTCCATGCATCCGGCCTACAAAATGTGGGCCCCGATCACCCACAGGATGATCCTGTGATGCAGGCAGGATGATAAATGTCAGATAAATGTATTTACCCCACGGATTCCGTGCCCCACATTACCGGTATATATGGGAAAAACATGCCATTTATTTCGAACAATAATAGGTCGATTACACCAGCTATATACCGAACTGCATATTATATACGACTTCCGGTCCCCGACATGGCGGTTAGGCAAGGAACTGATAGTCCTCTGGCGTGATTATGCTTGTGGCTACCGTTTGCATTCGCATTTTCCTTATGTTGGACTGGTAGTACATTTTTCCGTCGCACTGCCACTGAGTGAGGCGTAGCGCGACACAGTGAGCGTGAGATTCGTGGGGAAAGGCTTTAATCTGTCCTATGTTTGCCACAGTGAACTGCATGTTCGGAAAAATGGCCGGCGGTCGCTAAATTTGACTGGTTATCTTTCCGGTTACGAGTGCATTTTTCAGGAACTGGGGGGAGAGTCGCTGGAGCTACGGTGTTCGTGCTTTGTGAGGTACTTCGGCGGGTGGCCCTGGGGAAAAGAGACAGAAATTGAGGGAAAAAACCCCGGGGTCAATGAAGTTTTTCTGGTAACTGCTGATCATCGAAATGAACAGTATTTTATGTGGAGTTTGTGTTGGCATTTTTTGGCGACTTTATGCACATTGTACCTGTGTGGTCTGTTTCCTTGCCGAGACTCCTGTCTGTTCCACTATTCATATTGGGCATTGAGGAGCATTTTGTGTGAAAACACGGGCCAGGAAGAACATAATGGGACGAACCGTGCGTGAATTTGGAACCGGTCTAACTAACTAATAACAAACTAACTAACAAAACTAATTTTAAAATAACTAATAATAACTAACTAACTAACTGACTGACTGACTGACTGACTGACTGAATGATGACGACTGATGCAGACTTACTTACGACTGACTGACTGATGACTGACAACTAACTATCAAAATAATAAATAACAAAAATTAACTAAAACTAATAAACACAACAAATAATAACTAACTAACTAACTAACTAACACAAAATAATAATAACTAATAACTAACAAACTGCACAACACTCCCTGGATTTGAGGGAACAGCTATGACATTTACCAACGGGAGTCTTTAGCACGGGGACAAAGGTGATTTCAGTCCCCCAAACCCCCCCTTCAGCCGGATCACTAGCCCCCTCGCTATAAACCCAAGGGACGCTACCCCTTCAAACTCCCCGAATTCATGACACAACTGGTATCTAACTATGCGAAAAATATGGGTTAATAAAAGAGAATGGAATGATGATGAGTTTCCCGAGATAGGCGTCGCGGATATATGCGAGACAAGACATAGCAAAGTTCGAGTAGCCTCAGGAGAAAGTGTCATCATCGTCAGGGCCCTCAAGTATCACACTAGGTGTAAGTGGGCAAGCTCACCAAGTATATCAGGCCTCCAGCCAGGTGAAGGCTTCCCCCCTTGGAAGGATGCTGCGAGTCGACTCACTGGTACTTGGGACCTCCGGTGGATGACGTCATGAAGTCTGGACCACACTAGGATAGGGCACAAACTGCCTCTCGTGTGGCGGGGGAAACTGGACCTTTCTGGGGAAAAAGTCTGGAAGTGAAAAGGGCCTGTTGGTCTAGGAGATGTGGAATTCCACTCAAGGGAATAGCAGTCACAATGTCTATGCGACCAGCGGCGATATCTGACTCATAGCACGATATATAGCACAGGTACACCCCTGGAATAGTGGCACTGTAGAAACGTTCCAAGCAGATAAAAGTTTCCCTTTACCATATCATGCACCACATGGTACCCGGCACTTGGTAGTGAAGATATCATAGCTAGCTACCATGAGGCAGTCATTCAGGTTCACAACTATGGCAATAACAACATCAAGATACTTGCCCAGGTGAAATTTCGAACACGGCAAAATGGCGCTGTCGGCGAACAAGCTGGTACATCAGACAGGAGAGGGCGATGAGTAGCTGGGCCCCATACTGAACGTACTCTTTCGGTGGTAAGTACCCCCCGTGTGGTTGGGGTACAACCCGCTAACGCCCGGGACTCGCCATAGTCCGTCACGGACCCTCAAGATCGTCGCTTGCTTTCATCAAGTAGAACTGGGGAGGAAACATCAGGAGAGCAAATGAATCAGACACCCACAGCAGATACACTTAGATCCAGCGTACCGCGGGGGATTCTTCCCCTAAGGGCCGTACTTCTTCATGGTGCTCGAACGTTCGAGGACAGACGGGATCTAGAACCAAAAGCGGGAGCCCCTCCCCCTGCAACCTCTTACCAGACGAACGTAGGGCGGGGCCAAGGTTGGTGTCTGAGAGATGGTTCGAGTGAAACACTGCTATATAACAATATGGTTGGGGTTGTTGTACTTATAGACAGATGGGCCTGAAGGAGACCCATGGCAGTACTCCTAAACCCCCTTTCCCGGGTTTTCCCCAAGTGATGTGTACCCTGCCCTAGGTACAATCACTAGATCAAATTAAATATAAGGTGACCCCCGTAGCAGAAATGCCCCGTTCTCCCCTCCCCGGTCCCTGGTCGAGGGATTTAGAACGGTGTAAGTCCATAGAAAATTATGTGCAACGGGCCCGTGCCCCCTTGCCCCTCTCACGAATCCCTAGTATTAAATGCTATTCCCTCGAGGATATTAATGAAAAAACAGATGTGAGGAAGCCAAAAAGAAAGCAGTGGCGCCCCACCATGTGACACGTAGTTCGACTCCCGATACAACCTTGAAACGACCTCTGCGGTTTTTGGGCCCACCGGTGCAATCGATTTGTTCCCCGCCCCAGTTCATCGAATCTTACTTGATATATCGAGCGACGCTTAATTATTCCGGGGGGTTCTGGTAACAGTTCGGGCCCCGCCGGACATGCCCACGCTAGAGATTAGGGAGCCAAGAGTATTTATTTTTAAATAGAGGAATCATTGGTTCAAAGGGGCAGTTAACAATGTAACAGTGAGGCCGATTCTAAAGCCTGTCGGTCGACGAAATTGTTTTTTCATGACGTGGTTTCTTTTGTGTCCTATGGACGAAAAGTGAGAAAGATGCAATTAAAGTTTTGGGTTGTCATAAAAAGCAGAACATAGTGATTTTGTTGTACGATTATAATGCGTTTTTCCATCGCCTGAGAGAGTGAAGGTGTTAGATACATTGCAAAGATTTTTTTTACAGCTGGAGAAAGCACGGACGTTGCCAGCTTAGCGTTTCTGATTGGTTGTGAGATATCGATACAAAGGCAAACATGAAAGAAGAGTATTTTTTTCTCAATGAGCATTTTTAAAGACAAAATACAAAACAGTATGGAATTGTTTTTCTTTGGGGGTAGCGCTGCTAAAATCGTGCACGTTTGATAAGTTTGAAAATAAAACAGCCCCAACCCTAGATTAAATAGTTTGTTAGCAGCTGACATTAAATCATTTTTATTAAAACAACTGTAATTTATAGTGTTTAAAATTTGTTTTAGTATCTTTTTCCAAAATATTTTATATTTTTTATATTGGTTTTCTTACTGTGGGCGTATAGAGTATATATATATCTTTATAAGAAGACCTAAATGTAGTTTTGAAAGTGAAAAAAAAATTATTTTGAAATTTCTAAAAAAAAATTTTACCTTTAAAATGGGACCACCATAAATAAATCACCACACCCAAAAATTTTATGGAGCAGCATTTAGCTCAAGGGACAACACCCAATACGTAAATCTTATATTTATTAAAAAGATATGAGGTCCCCTAAAAAATTTCCCGATTACAAAGGGGAAATTTTTTTTTATTAAACTGCACCCGGGCCCTGGTGCAAAGGGAACATTTATGTCGGTCCCCGAAAGTAAAAATTTTGGGGAAGAAATACTTTGGGCTCACTGCAAAAAACATGCGGGTGCATTTTTTCAGGGGTTTCCCACGAATCGCAAAACCAGGGGTTATGAAAGAACCTTTGTTACACCCCAAACAACCCTTTGGGCTTAATGTGATAGCACCCATTTTTTGTTTAGACAGTCGGCAAAACAAACATATGATGTGGCAAAAAACCTTTTACGTTTTTGGGGGACATTTCAGGCTGGGTCGATCGGGCAGCCCAATAAATTTTTAACCTATTGGTAGGGGAGGACCCCAAAAACCCATGACCACAGTGCGGGCAGACAAGTTTTTGCCGGCCCCCAGGCTCCAGCCACACCGGGAGTTTTGGGCCGTTGCAAAAATCACATTTTTAAAAAATATGTATATCAAAAGTAATGCGTGGATGTATTTTGTGACCCCCCGCTCCCCCAAAAGAGAAATTCCCTTGTAAATTTACGCATATGGAAATTTACTGTTTGTTGGGAGGAAAACGGCTCCAAAAACCCAAGAAAAAGGTGATTTATTTAGTTTTTTAAGGGAATTTACTTTTCCCCCCTTTTTTGCGTGGGTTTCCCGGGTTGCTTACCTGCACGAAATTTAACACTGTGATGCATTTTTTGTGTTGGGTTTTTCACCTTTTATTTGGGTTTCGGGTTTATCTTTTGTTATTTTCTAAGCCCAAAAACTGTTTAAAATAATAAAAGGGTTGACTTCAAAATTGCAAACTTTAAAAAAACACACACACACACGCACGCACGCACACAAAACACAAAACGCATGCAAAAACACGACACACCACCCCACAGAAACACACGGGGGGGAACACACACACACACCCCAAAATATTAATATATATAAAATATATAATATAAAATATATATAATATATATATATATATGTGTGTGTGTGTGTGTGTTGTGGGCGCGTGTTTCTGTGTGGGGTTTGTGCGGGTGTGTGTGATGCGTGTGTGTGTGTGTGCGGGCGTGCGTGTGTTGGGGGTTTTAAAAGTTTGCAATTGTGAAAGTCAACCCATCTATATATTATCAGTTTTGGACATTAGAAAATAATCAACAGAAAAAAACCCGAGCCCAGTAAAAGGTGAATCTAACACAAAAAACTGCAATCACAGTGTTAAATTCGTGCAGGTAAGCACACGGCAAATCCACACGCAAACAAGGAAGGGACAGTAATTCTTAAAACAATAAGAAATCACATTTAGCTTGCATTTCTGGAGCCGTTGTCCTCGTAACAAGACAGTAATTTCCTTGCGTATTGACAAGGGCAGGATTGCTCTTAGGGGTAGCGGGGCGTCACAATATACATCCACGCTTTAAGTTTAGTATACATATTTGTAAAAATGGGGATTTCGCAACGGCCAATAACTCCAGGGTGTGGCTGGGGGCCTGGAGGCCGGCAAGCTGTCTGCCAGAAAATTGTGGTCATGGGTTCGGATTCCCCCCCTAGGCCAATAGGTAAAATTGTTTGGGCTCCGAATCGACACAGCCTGAAATGTCCGCCAAGAACGTAAAGGCTTTTTCGCCACATCATATGTTGTGTGCCGACTGTCTAAACAAAGATGGCTGCTATCACATTAAGCCTAAGAGGCTTGTTGGCGTTGTAACAATGGTTCTTTAAAACTCTGGTGTTTGCGATTCGTGAACCACTGAACAAATGGAACTGCATGTTGATGTGCAGTGAAGCTAAAGTAGGGGGTTTCCCCAAAATTTTCACTTTCGAGGACCCCAATTTAAAAAGTCCCTTTGAAAAAGGGACCGGTGCAGTTTAATTTAAAAAAAAAAATTTTCCTTGTAATCGGAATTTTATGGGACCTTTAATAATTTCATTTTAAATAAAAAATAAGATTTAACGTAATTGTGGTGTTGTCCCTGTGAGTAAATGCTGCTCCATAAAAGTATTTGGGTGTGGTGATTTATTTAATGGTGGTCCCATTTTAATGTGTAAAAATTTTATTGTAGAAGTTTACAAAATAATTTTTTTTTTCCCCGGGTCAAAAAACTACATTTAGGTCTTTTATAAAGAAAATATATACTCGTATACGCCCCACAGTAACGAATAAACCCCAAAATAAAATAAATATTAAAAAAATATCTTGGAAAACGATACTAAAACAAAATTTTTAAAAAAAGCTGACTAAATTAAAGTATGTTGTAATAAAAATTTTTTAATGATCAGCTGCTAACAGTTTAAATATTTAATGCTAGGGTTGGGTCTGTTTATTATTTACAAGCTTATCAAATCGTGGCACGATTGTAGACAGCGCCCACCCCCAAAAAAAAACAAAATGTCCATACTGTTTCTGTATTTTGTCTTAATAATGCTCATTGACGAAAAAGGAAAATCTTTTTTCATGGTGCCTTGTATCGATATCTCAAAAACACAATCAGAATCGCTAAGCTGGCAAAGGTCCGTGCTTTTGCCCGCTGTAATGAAAGATACTTTGCAGATGTATCTAACACCTTACTCTCTCAGGCGATGGAAAAAACGCATTTATAATGACAACGAAAATCACGTACCCCCTGCATTGTAAGACAAATCAGCAAAACTTAATGTTGCATCTTTCTCACTTTTCGTCACATAGGACACAAAAGAAACGCACGTCATGAACAAACAAATTTCGTCGACCGGACAGGCTTTAGAATCGGCCTCAGCTGGTTACAATTGTTAACTGTCCATTTGAACCAATGATTCGCTTCTACTTAAACAATAAATACCCTTTGGGGTCCCTAATTTTTTAGCGTCGGCATGTGGCGTGGCCGAACTGTTACCAGAAGCCCTACCGGAAGTAGATTTAAAGCGTCGCATCGGATATATCAAGTAAGATATCCGGGTGAAATCGGGCGAGTTAGACAAATCGATTGCACCGGGGCGGCCAAAACCGCAGAGGTCGTTTCAAGGTTGTATCGGGAGTCGAACTACGTGTCACATGGTGGGGCGACCACTGGCTTTCTTCTTGGCTTTCCTCACATCTGTCTTTTCATTAATATCCCTCGACGGAATAGCAGTTTAATACATACTGGATTCGTGAGAGGGGGACAATGGGGCACGGGGACCGTTGCGGGCATAATTGTTCATATGGAACCCGACACCGTTCTAAAATGCCTCGACCAGGGACAGGGAGGGGGGGGAAAAAGGAGGGTGCATTCTGCTACAGGGGATCCCCTGTATATTTAATTTGATTTTGTGGATTGTACCTACGGCAGGGTACGATATCAGCTTTGGCGGATAACCGGAAGGGGGTTTAGGAAGTACTGCCATCGGTCCTCCTTCAGGGCCCATCTGTCTATAAGTACAACTAACTCCCTAACCATATATGTTATATAGCAGTGTTTCAGCATCGAACCATCTCTCAGACACCAACCTTGTCCCAGCCCTACGTTCGTCTGGTAAAGAGGGTGCAGGTGGATGGCTGCCGCGTTGGTTCTAGATCCCGTCTGTCCTCGAACGTTCGAGCAGCCAATGAAGAAGTACGGCCCTTATGGGAAGAATCCACCCGACTGAGTACGCTGGATCTAAGTGTATCTGCTGTGGGTAAGTATTTATTCATGTTGCTCTCACTGAGTGTTGTCCTCCCCAAAGGTTTCTTAAAAAACCTTTGGGGGTTGGGGAAAGGGGGGCCAAA
>JACEFZ010012391.1:0-15000 GCA_014155875.1 Cepaea nemoralis
AACAAGATGAGATAAATGATGAGAACAAGATGAGATAAATGATGAGACTCATATATATATATATATATATATATATATTTTATATATATATATATATATATATATATATATATATATATATATATATATATATATATATATATATATATATATATATATATATGCCATGAGTCAGATTACTTAAGACCTGGTTAACAGCAACATAGATTGTTGAAACATTAATAGTGATAAATAATTACGGAGAGTGATAAGGGAAAAGACACCGGTAACGGGCTAAAGATAGTGGCCAATAGAATTGCGAGGAGGAGGCCACGTGAGGGTCGAGCAGGGCGAACGGACAAAGGGAGTCAATCGGAGTTGGGAAGCCATGACAGACAGATCACGAAAGCAGAGAAGTGTGTCGGCTGAGAACTGAATATCCCTTGTGGCGATGAAACGCCGAGAATCGTCGACGGCAAGTAAATGAGTGTACGTTAGATATTTCAAGCGTGTCCCGATTGATGAGAATAGTGTTGCCGCGACCAGGCGGGTGGACATGTTACAGCACGGAGTCGAGTCGTGTGCCGTGGGCAGAGGTTGCCGGCCTGTGAATGTAGGCGCCATGCGACCATGTGTAACAGTACTGTAAGTAGGGTAGAAGAGTGTATGTGTAGACCATTGTAGTTGATTAGATAGCCTGGATAGCAGGACGTACTACAATCAGTGTGTAAACAAATGTCGTGGGTGTACATGTACTTTTGAATATCCCAGTGATTGTGTCGCATAGAAACAATACATGATGCCATTCTATCACTCGGTGGTGACGAGTTGTGTTCACGGTGTATCAGTGTGTAATTCATAAAGAGTGTCATCGTAGCCGCATCTCAATACCCCTAGTTACGTCAGAAAAGGCTCGTTGGCAACGTGGGGGCATTCGTCCTTCGAAAGAACTCGGCAAAATTGAGGCAATGGTTAGTATGGTAGTGAACAAGTATGTATGTATTGTCAGCTACAGATTTTTCAATTAACCATAAACAGTTAAGGCTATGTACACCAACAAGATAATAGCACAAGCGCATGGATTATAGATAACAGAAAACCATGGCTAGGTGTGGAACATAGGACGCTGGAGCTTATGTACAAGAAAGTAACCCGCAGTAAGCGAGGTTCAACAGCTCAGGAAAGTAATCGGTTGTATTAAACATTGAAGAGCATAAGTAATAATGTGTGCCGACTTGATTCAGGTTAGAGTTGCAAAGTGAGTTTGAACAATAGGACTATCACAACGATAGGAGGGTGCTTGAGAAGGTGTTGTTTAACAGCAGGAGTGAAAACATTGTGTGAATACTGCTATCAACCACAGCAGTGGAACCCACATAGAGTAGCAACAGCAATGTTGGTGGCGAATTGAGCAGGGTGCCATAAAGCGCAATATTTCAAGTTCTCCAAAATTTCAAAATAAGGGGCGCAGCCACATAAATAACATTAATAGGCGGTCTACAGGTGCCCAGGCACTGGAGTGCTTTCAAGAACTAATCGCGTTATCAACATTGAGTATACATTCCAGGTTTGTTTCACATGGTTTGGCAAGAGGTATCATAGGTGGTATCTACACCACGTTTGGGGACCCACCAGTTCACCGGACGACCCAGTTGATCAAGTCCATGCCAGTTGAACCGAGTTGGAGCCAGGCTGATCCTTACCAAGTCCTGAAACAAGCGGAGCTGGAGCCGAGCAGTTGGACCAAGTCACCAGGGACACCGGCGCTGGAGATACAAGGTCAAGTTTTCCTTATTGATTACTTTGTATATTGTGCTTAGTGGTCCAGAGTCATGGGACACATTTCATGACTATATATATATTTGTACCATCATTATTAGGGTTGCTCACTCCACAGGTATTCAGTTTGTCAAACGGTGGTGGATAAGTGCCGTTGGTTGTCCGGCAAAGGATTATTGGTTTGAACAGTGTTACAGCAGGGTCAACACTGTGTCGATGTTATCATAACAAGACAAGCAGCAACACTTGAGAGGTCTGCGTGTACAGATAGTAATAGATATACCACGCAGTAGTTACATCATATAACCATGCCTACATGGTCGGACTTCATAGATTTAGGTGTGAGGTGTGGGTTGACAGTGACAAAGCTTAAGACAGAACTTCAGAAACAGAATGATAACCAAGGTGAAGACCAGCAGAATAGACCCAAGAGTGAAGATCACCGAACAGATTTCATAGCTTTAGGTGGGAGATGTGGGGTGACAGTGAAAGAGCTTAGGACAGAACTTCAGAAACGTAAGGAGAACCAAGGTAAAGACCAACAGAATAGCCCCAAGAGTAGAGATCACCGAACTACTCAATATAGACCGGCTCTACAGAGACCAGCTAAGGTAACTCGATTAGAGCCAGTAAGTGAATGGGCATATGGTGGTCGCCAACAAGAGTCTCATAAAATAGGCGACAGAAACCCTAAGCACGACTCGGACATCAGAAACCGTCCTTCCAATAGAGTCGATAGGTACACAGACTATATAAGCAGTCGAAAATGTTGGGTCTGTAACAGCTTGGACCATGTAGCCAGAGAGTGTAGACTGAGACGAGTGACTAAACAAGAACATGACCAAAAGACAAACTTAGGATACATAGCAACAGACAGACATAAAAGACAACGGATCGGTAACCCTGCGTGTAGTCAAATAGTGCCTACACGGAAGTCGAGTGCGAGCAGTATTCATAGCGGGACTTTAAAATCCCACAAAGCACTCGTGAACGGGAAGTTGACCACCTGCGTTAGGAACACAGGGTCGTCAATAGCTGGTGTAGATCATAGCCTGGTAAGGAGTAGCGACTACACGGGAGAGAGCGTGACGTGCAGTACCTTCGGTGGTACAAAGGAAAAGTATGCTATAGCATGGGTGCATATATCCTGCCCGTACTATGAAGGGAGAATACGAGTAGCAGTGTTGCCTAGTCCACTTGCAGGACTAATGATAGGTAACATACCGGGAGTGACAGAGTGTGCAAAAGATGAAGCCCAAAGATGGAATGGTAAAATGACACGGGAGAATACAGACTCCAGACAATATATGAAGAAAGACAAGAAAGAAGATAACGTGGTCATACGTCGGGCTGACCAGACAGACACTAGACGGGTACCAGACATCCAAACTGAAGACCGTGCAAAGCAACAAAGAGACGACAAGACACTGCGAACCTGTTTTCAGCGGGCAAACTGCCCACCTAAACAATCGAAATTAGGCAAGTGGTCATTTGTAATGATGAATGAAATTCTCATGAGAGAATACACGAAAGATGCAACATGTATCTTACAAAGGGTGCTGACAATGCGAGAGCGCAGTAACGCTCTGGAACGGGCACACATCGCCCCGAGTGCAGACCATATGAGTTTGGCCAAGACTAGAAAGAGATTATTATCCGGGTTCTACTGGCCAGGCTGTGAGAAGGACATCAGAAGCCATGTCCGATCATGTAAATTGTGCAAACGAACAGATGTAAGAGCCTCAGACATACAGATAGAAAAAAGCAACAAACAACAGATAGAAAACACTTGTGAGAAACACTGTCAACAAGATGACAAGAAATCAGAAACTCACTACATAGAACAGGTCACTGACAAAGAGACAGACAAACCACTGACACATGAACAGCCAACAGTCACACCGATAGCATGTGGCTTATTAGAGTGGCAGCGTCGTCAGAAATGTGCAGAATGCATCAAACTTAGGGTCACATTATTCTTAACTCTGATGAATACTATAGTTATGGGAAAGGAAATACGTCATCGGATGTTGAAAACAGTAAATACAAGAAAAACACATACAGTTAGAAAACAACAGTATACCCCAAGATATAAAAAAAACTCAAAACTCACCGCTTACACTATACCACCAGGCAAATCACATCAAAAACTGGTAACAGCATATACTTACTGGGTTCGGCAGGCAGTGTCAAAACTATTAGCATCAAACAGAAATTGCAAATTTAAGAATAATAAAACATCAATATTACCACTCACAGGATAACATCACAGGTCTCAATTTCAAACACTATATCTTGTGATATATATATATATATATATATATATATATATATATATATATATATATATATATATATATATATATATATATATATATATATATATATATATATATGTGTATAGTGTAGATACTTTATAGAGTATATAAAAGCTATATGGATGTGATTGGTATAGATAGAATTGTTGTAGTAGAATAAATGCATTGATAGGTATAAGGTTGATGAAGTAACATGATGATGTGGTAAAGTCATCGGAGGAAAAAAAAATACAAACAGTACAGAGGTGTAATAGTGTGGTTAAAATATATACATGAAGTCTGTGAATGCTAGCAATAACATGGCCAAAGAAACGTTACACCCACTATATGACAAAATGATCTGGTCAGATTAGGGACAAAATCCCGATAGTACAATAGGGCATACGGTAAGACTATCATCTAGGAAACCATGCGTTCATACAAGGTAACTGGTCCAGTGGTTAGCACGTTGTGGTACTGACCATGAGAACATGTCAATGTAGGAAATGTGATAGGATTGCGGTAATATAATATGCAATTGTGAATGTAAATATGCATATGTAGGTATGAATATATACACTCAAGGCTGTTATTAATTTCAGATAGTTAAGGGGTGTAAATGACTGAGCAGAAGAGATAGTATCGAAGGTACCTCAAAGATGCTACCTCACTAGCTGACTGAAGAGGCTGAGACAGACAGACGCAAGGGAAGATTGGGAATCTGATGGGTAGAAGATACAGTCAGCGAAGACAGATACCAGCCAGAACCAACCGAGGGAGTAATAGTTAATAACATTCACAATCATTCAATAAACAAAACTCATAATACACGTAGATAGAGATAAATATAATTTTAATGGCTTTAAGGACATCCATAAACATCAGTACGTTCTTAGGATCATGATCATCATGCCATGTATATTTGTAATCAGAATGCATGTAATTGTAATAATAATTGTAACAGTATTGATTGTACTATTACCTGATGGTAACACATAACGTATAAAATGAGATGTCGGTAGAAACTGATAAATGATCGCAAAAAAAAAAAAAAAAAAGAAGGATCAACGTCTACTAGAGCAGGAAGGTTGACAGTGGGTCTAAAACCACGATACATCACAGATGACACCCATAACATAAAAGGAAAAGAAGAAGGTAACTGAGACATTACTACCAGTGATACATATTGATGTCACAAAGATGATAATGATGGGCGAGGGAAAGTTTGAATAGTGCTTGAGGTATTACATGTGAGTCCAATTTTATATATTATTCAGGTTTTATGACAATATTGTATATTGGAGAGACAAACATGTACAATTGGTAGGAGAAATTTAGCTGATGGTGGTAACATATACATAACATAAGAATGGGTTGAGTGACAGTGAAGTGAGAGAAAGGGGACGAGAAGACTGAGAGTAGGAATTTGTGCGAATGAGAATCAATTTGAACACAACTGGGATACTTGCACACCGGTATACAGGAAGCGTACAGGCATAGACGGAACATTTGAGGTTCGAGTATGCGTGTTGTAAGACAGAGTACAGAATAAAAAATTAAACACTATAAAAAAAAAAAAAAAAAAAAAAAAAAAAAAAAAGAGAGAGAGAAAGACAAACGATGAAAGGATGAAGAGAGGAAATGAGAGAGAGAGAACAGAGTGCAAGTGAAATTGAAGGAAAGGATACAAGGATAGTGTAGTAGGATTATTGGTAGTACCATTGATAATAGTACCAAGTGGTAGTACTGTGTACATATAAGATTTCAACATGTAGCACTTCAGCATGTCAGTAGATGTATATAAAGGTATATAAGGGTCATGGTATTAGGAACACTACAAGGAAAAAGTTGGTAGTAAGAACACCAGGCATAAACATAGGGCAAATGAAGGGAATAGATAGCCATAGAGCACAAGTAACTAATGGCAGCCGACCACGCACACACGTTGACAAGACAAATACAAGAGTCATAGGTACTCGCACCAAAGAGATCCACAGTTGTAGCATAGACTACTCAGGAGCAAGAGAGAGCTTAAACAAAATATGGGTGAAATTGATATGTTTAAAATACACACGTTCCTGCACCCAGGGCTTAAGGGCTTCGGAGGGTGTCAGTTGCTTGTACTGAGGTATAAATGAGGAACCTTATGGGAATGTCCGGGGTGGGACATTGGGGCTCATAGTAGGTTGGTCCTCAACTTGCCGAATACAAAGGGGGTTGAGGCCACACGAGGTCTATTTGGGAATAGACGGATATTCGTGTCCGACATTATAATTTGTGTGAAGGTATGGCAGAATATCAATGTAACACAGAGGGAAGTTAAAGGGAACTGAGAAGCAAGCTCAAAGGCATGAGGCAGTAGACAGATATGTGCGACCAGGGACAGGCATGTGCGACCAAGCTGACTCATGTCAAGTGTAGAGATAAGGAAGAACCCAAAAATGTAGAACATTTTTGAAATTGCGGGGGGCATATGCCATGAGTCAGATTACTTAAGACCTGGTTAACAGCAACATAGATTGTTGAAACATTAATAGTGATAAATAATTACGGAGAGTGATAAGGGAAAAGACACCGGTAACGGGCTAAAGATAGTGGCCAATAGAATTGCGAGGAGGAGGCCACGTGATTAGGAGGGTCGAGCAGGGCGAACGGACAAAGGGAGTCAGTCGGAGTTGGGAAGCCATGACAGACAGATCACGAAAGCAGAGAAGTGTGTCGGCTGAGAACTGAATATCCCTTGTGGCGATGAAACGCAAGTAAATGAGTGTACGTTAGATATTTCAAGCGTGTCCCGATTGATGAGAATAGTGTTGCCGCGACCAGGCGGGTGGACATGTTACAGCACGGAGTCGAGTCGTGTGCCGTGGGCAGAGGTTGCCGGCCTGTGAATGTAGGCGCCATGCGACCATGTGTAACAGGACTGTAAGTAGGGTAGAAGAGTGTATGTGTAGACCATTGTAGTTGATTAGATAGCCTGGATAGCAGGACGTACTACAATCAGTGTGTAAACAAATGTCGTGGGTGTACATGTACTTTTGAATATCCCAGTGATTGTGTCGCATAGAAACAATACATGATGCCATTCTATCACTCGGTGGTGACGAGTTGTGTTCACGGTGTATCAGTGTGTAATTCATAAAGAGTGTCATCGTAGCCGCATCTCAATACCCCTAGTTACGTCAGAAAAGGCTCGTTGGCAACGTATATATATATATATATATATATATATATATATATATATATATATATATATATATATATATATATATATATATATATATATATATATATATACAAGTGATGATTCTGATCCTTACAGGTGTAATTTGGGTACCGGGATTTCTCTCGCTAGTCATCATCATCATGTATCTAAAAGTCTTGCGGAACTTAATCTCGTCACGACACGTGGAAAGACTCTCGGTCTTTCACTAGCTCCCCTGACTCATGCATTTACACGCCCAAGTTGTCGGTTACGTCCTGTGTCCAACTACATGTTAGTCGACCACTGTCTGTCACTTCGTCCAGGACTCACGTCTTTCAATGCTGTTCTTTCGAAACCTCTATGGCGTTTGATAAGATCAAAGTATTTCAGTTCCTGGGATATGATGCTGTTTGTAATACAGATTTCTTCAATATTTAGGTCGAGTATATGATTGATTGATTGATTTAGGAATCGACATCACAGCATTCGGGGCATTCCCATAAGCGCTCCGTCCCCATCCTCAGCAGCCAGCGAAGAGTTCCAACACTAATAGTACCAGTAGCAATCTGATTATATGTCCGTCTGAGCGTTGAGCGTCGGCCAGATCCCCTCGTCACTCCTCGATGTCTCATTCTTGCCAGACCATGGTAATCCATTTGCTTCTCCGAGGTGTGCACGTGCTCCCACAACGCTGCAACCACGTCTGCCTTGTCATGTATCAATACTCCACCAAGTTCTGCAGAGCCAGCCAATCTGTCCGCCTGTTCATTTCAGAGCACACCGGCATGCCCCGGAGAAAAGATCCAGGTGATGCTTGTCACCCGTGACCTCCGAAGCGAAGCAAGCCACTCCGCACGAAGCCTGCCCGTCCTCACCTTCGTCAGCATGCTTTCTGAATCAGTTACAATCACGATGTGCGTGTGTGTCATATTCTCCATCCAGCGGAGAGCCGCAGTGACTGCAGTGATGTTGTGGTATCATATGCCAGGCTCTGATGCCCCAAACGTCGACCATTAGCTTTGGCTATGAACCCCCAGCCACTTCTCTCACCTCTTGACACCGAACCATCTGTGTAGATAATCACATCACCCGAGTGAGCATTGTCCTGAATTAGTTGCTGGATTTCCACTTCCGTGGCCCCTGCTGGCTACTCCCTGCACACCCTGCTTAATGTGATTATAACTCTGCACAAGTCTGACTGCTCCGCTGGCACTCTGACCCACTCCAATCCACACCTAATGTTCTCCAAGGGGCACACCTGTCTGATCGTATCCTCCGCCTGAGCCATCCATGATTTCCCTCTTATCAGTCGCTGACCCTTAACTGCGACCAGCGCCTCATGCAGTGGGTGGTCTGTGTCTACTATGAGGTATGCCTTCGCCTGCATCACCTTATGCCTACCAGCAACAGTCGGCAGACCAAGGATGTAACGCTATACACACTACTGGCGTGTCTCTGGTGCATCCCAGAATGACCCGCATAGCTTCGTTCTGTATGCGCTCTAACTTCACCAGCTGACTCTCTGAGACATTGAGCAGTCCTAATCCATAATCAATTACTGAGAGGATCAAGTGCTGGTATAGTGTGAAAAGCATTCTCTGCTCTGTGTCCATTGCAGCCATAGTTTTAAGTGCACTGAGTCCCTTTTGAGATCTTGTCACAACCGTCTCCACATGGTCCTTGAAGGATAGGCTCCTGTCAAATGTGATCCCCAGATACTTCAGTTTGTTCTCTCTGCTGACATTTCTAACATCTATCGCGAATCTTGGGACATCAGCTCTCACAATCCTGTTGTCCGGAGAGCACCACAAAACATCCGCCTTTTCCGGGTGGATGACAGCACTCATTTCTGTGCACCAGTCAATCACTTTATCTACTGTCGCCTGTAACTCCTGGGCTGTTTGCTCCCTATCTCTCCCCTGCCTATATGCAAGAATATCAACTGCAAATGTTAGTATTCTTCCAACCCCTGGTGCTTCTAGATTTGCAATCTTGCTCGTATACACGTTAAAGAGCACCGGTGAGATTGCAGATCCCTGTGGCAGTCCCGGGGTTAAAATATGTGGCTCTGAGGTCCATGCACCCAGACAGAGAGCTATCCGACGAGAATGCAGGACGGCTGCTATCCAGTTCATCAACCATTGACCCCCTTCTCCATCAGTGCGGTCATCAAAATATCATATCGAACTCTATTGACGCATCCTTGAGATCAAGTGCTGCCGCCATCGTTTCCTGTGTACTCTGGAACCCCTCATAAACGTCAAAGGCAAAAGTGGCTGCATTTGACCAGGTATCATTTCCTGGCCTGTAGCTCCTCCCCAGGCCTCTTGGAAGAAGCTTCCCCCTTTCCAAAAACTCTTGCAGCTTGACAGCGACTATCTTCTCTAGAACCTTCTCTAATGTATTGTGAAGGGTGATGATTCTAAAGCCGCTAAGCTTTGAATGATCCTTGAGTAGTTTTGGGAGAGGGATGAGATAGCTGTGCACCCAATCCTGCGGTACTGATGCTGTCCTAATGCTCTGGTTAAAGCAGTCGGTCATCTCCTCCAGGTCTGCATCGCTCAAACCCTTCATGTGGCTATACCTGACCCCATCGGGCCCTAGTGCCGTGTTTTTTGCCTTTTTCAAAATGTGTTTAACACCTTCCACCCGTATGATGTCTTCATACTGCATATTCTTCGTGGTGCCAGATAACTCCTCTCTAACTGCATCCCTGGTGTCCGCATCATTATGATAGGTCTGCTCTAAAAATCTCTGGAGAAACGCCTCTCCTTTCTCTTTGTCTGTTGTCACGCGCACACCATCATCTATATAAATTGTTCCCACTGTCATAGGCCGATCTTTTCTCTGCATTTGCCTGTGCAGTTTCCAGAATTTTCGCAGTGTTTTATCACCTCCAATCTCCTTCATGAAACATTCCCATTTTGCCTTTTTGGCCTCTGCAGCACAGCGCTTGAAAACCTCCACCTTGTCTTTCTTGACATTTTCCGCTGTGTCCACTTCCTCTCGTGTGCTTCGAAGTGTCTGTCGCACTTTCTTTAGCTGCACTGCAGCTCTCTTTGCTTTCCAAGCTTGGTCTACTTCTGGGATCCACCATGGGGACTGCAAAAAGGGAGTTTTAACAGTCCTTTTGCATGCCCCTTGTCTGAGGCGTTTAAGAAGGCAATCGGTCCACTCATACCGGAAGGTCTTGCGCGCTCTCGAGTATAATGTCTTTATATTTCGTCTTCTTGATATACGATGTTCTAATAACTTAACTCTAGTGAATAATTTTATATGCGAGGTTGCATGTCTACCTAGGCTGCCGAAGTAAAACGTAATCACAACAAATACCTAATTTATTTTGGTTTTTGTGTGTGTTCCATATCCTTTACAGGACATCGCTGTCAACATCAGCATCCTTCAGCTGATTGTTGATATCTTGGCAAGATTAGGCTCAGGAGTTTGCTATTGCTTTCTGAGCGACCGGCTCACATACCCCATAAGTTACCGACGCGGAGATAACCACCACCAATTCTCACGCACGTCACGTTACTCACGAGAGTATACGGGATTTACGCAGAAAGTCCCTAACGGTCAGGGAGACGGCCAATACCTAACTGGATATCGTTTATAGCTTGATATATGTGTATGTATGTATTCATGTATGTGTGTGTACCTATTAATGTGTGTGTGTGTTGTGTGTGTTTGTTTTGATGTATATGTATGTACGTATTCATTTATCAAATTATCAAATAAATCGGCGGTGCTGGTTTTTTCGAAAAAGGTATAGGGGCCGGTCGTTCAGAAAGCAATGGCAAACTACTGAACGTAACACTTGCCTAGTACATCAACAGCAGCTGAAAAAAATGCTGGTGTTGACTGCAACGTCCCGTAAGGGATACGCAACACAATTTATTCATTTATGTGTGTGCGTTGATTTGAAAACCGGTATGAGCGCCAGCCATCTAGAAGGCCATTTCAAAGTACTGAAGGTAAAATTGCCTAGAAAATCACAGAGCCAACAATGCTGGCGTTGATTGCGACATATATATATATACATATATGGTGTGTAGTTGAATGTGTGAGTGTGAGCGTGAATGTGTGTGAGTGTGAGTATGTGTATGTGCACTTACTAATGGCTGGATTATATTCATTAAGGCACACATTGTTAGGGTTAGTGACCATTCCATAACTTCAGAAATATTATCACAACGTCAACACCTTTATTTGCTAAAGGTAAGATAGATTTCATTTTGAAATAACCACCTTGGGAGGTTTGAAACGTTTGATTTAAAAATAACCCATTAACAGGGCTTTCGATCCAAACACGTGAAGAGAATAATTGAATTTGTGGTAACAAAATGTTGGCCCTTGGTTAGTTTAATTAAACTCTGCATCGATTATACGAACCTTCGCTTGATCTATATCTTGTCTCTTGGTATAACAGTTCAGAACAACACGTATATTACATTCATCTTCGGCACTGTGATAATACAGCACTCATAGACCTTATTTCTTCAGGCGTGAAACTATTGTGTTTTATATCATACAGATATAAGTGTTAAAATGGTGGCGGTTGCAATAACTGGTGCACTGTATTTTGTAGCTATTACCATTCTACAACCGAGTAACCAGAATATAACAACAATACTTGGCAGGATTGCCAACACGCTTGATGACAACTTGGCCAATATAAATGTCCTGCACAAATTCAAAGTTTCTGGAGAATCGAAAGTCATTGCTATTGTCAACGTATCCAACAACGCTGGACTAGATTACCTCTCGCAGAAACTTCTTAGTGTGGGCCAGTTAGCCATTGACTGTCAGCCTGTAATCACTTATGAGAACTTTGCACGCAATCTTGGAGTGTCGGATGAACTAACCAAACCTTCTACCGTTAAACTACAAAATTCTGATCATCTTTACTGGTTTACACTTCATGTAGATTTTATGGGAAACACATCAAGTGAATTACTTAAAGTTTGGAAAATAACTGCTGAAAGATATTTAACGGCCATACAACGTGGTGCTATTCGTGCAATTTTCTACAAGCATCTTGCCGAACGAGAAGTCCAGTTATTCTGGCATGTTCCTGACCCTGAACACCTTGACAAAGATGTGTTTTATTGTCCTCTCATGATCAATTTCGGTTCCAACATTCGCGTTGAGTCAAAGGGGATAAGTTTCCTGGATGAGAATACAACCGAGAATTAACATCTCTACGTCTGATGAACTCCGTAAACTGCCAAACTAATGACAATATATCAATAAGTTTTTTATATTGCCATGTTGCACTGATTACTTACTGAGTTCAGAATAAAAGGACGAGTTTCTTCTGTGTGGTGTGGGATTTTATTCTCTTTGAATATTCATTTTCTTAATAATAATGAAGATATGGACCTGTCCGGAGTGCAATGAAGATACCCCAACTGATAACTGATAATGAAGATACTACTACTACTACTACTACTACTACTACTACTACTACTACTACTACTACTACTACTACTACTACTACTACATCTACTACTACGACCACAACGTCCACTACTACTACTACTACTACTACTACTACTACTACTACTACTACTACTACTACTACTACTACTACTACTACTACTACTAATAATAATAATAATAACAACAACAGTAGTTGGGTAGTGTTATCCTCTACAAAAGGAGAAGTATGGCATCAATTTACCACCGGATACCCAATGACTCTTCCTTGGACAATGTGAGTTACCCACTTAGATTTCCACAAAGGCCAATCGTGAAACCATGGTGGCTTGAGCTTGACAGCAGCTTACAAGTCGTTGTTGGTTATAATTTCAAGTTTGTAGCAGTAGGCAAATAATCTTTTCAGAGTACAGATTGCTACGATCATGATCAGTGTGGCTAATTGCAAGAAGGAAAGTAATAGCAGATGGCCACGTTTACAGATGACTAGAAAACTATAGCTGTCAAAGAAATCACAAGATAATTATAAGGGAACATTTCTGCAAGGGACACACCACTGGATAATGATAAATACTGACACTAACGATGAAAAGCTGAGCATAATTGCATGTCTATGTGGGCCAGGCTAAGCTATTTCTAAGGCTACACGTACACGGAGTCCCCACTGAGTGTTTTGTCCACATTTCTGATTATACACCCCGACGCTATAGATAACAGATCCTTGCCTTACCGTGGATTAGAATCCGAACCCAAAATCCGGTATCGCTACAGTTGGGTATCGAAGAAAACTGGTTCAACAGTATCGTGTCATGGAAAAACATACTTTGGCCATAGTAAATGTCTTATTTGCTTGGACAGAACATTGATGGGTGTGCATGGTTCATCGAAGAAAAGGCAAGAGTCGACCAGCACGAAGATGAATACAAAACACAGCAAACACCTTGGCGTGAGGGTGCCAGGAAATTGGAAAACCATTCGGCGGGCCGTTTTGAAAGGGACGTTCTGTAAAGTACTTGCTACATAATGATAATGATGACAGCTTAGCAAGCTGTTTGCCCTTTGAGTTTTCATATACCGAGAGTTTGCACAAATCGTAAAGGAATTTCCGCGACAGGCACGGCCGTCGGGGGTGAGTGGATAGGTGAAGTGTTGAGTTTCCTGTGAGTGTTCATATCCTGATCATCATCATGTGTCATGCCGTTAAGCGAGGGCGGTCATGTTTTGCCATCTCACTCGATCACCAGAGTCGTGGATCAGATCAGTGTTCTTGTCTCGAAAATATAACGTGGCTAAGCCATCCAGGTATTTACTTCTCTGCCCTCCCCTTGTTATATTTTCCTCGATATTGCCAGTTGTCACCGAGTACTCCAATTTATTTCTTCTCATAACGTGACCAAAAAATTTTGACTGTCTACGACTAATTTCTCGAATCAGTTTACGGTTTTCATTTGTTTCTTGTAAGATTCGATCATTTTTTTTTCTATCCATGGTATTCTTTGCATTGTCATCAGAAACCACATCTCTACAGCCATAAGATGTTTTCTGCTTGTCTGCTCATTGTCCACGCTTCATATCCATACAACAGCACTTTAGGACGCGGCATAATGAGGTGGGATGTGCGTTTCCACCTCTTTGCTATCTTTCCCTTCCCAAATAATACACGATAAGTTTGAAAATCATCCTTGACCATTTTTTTTCAGTTTCCCGGCAAAGATAGGATTATTTTTAAGGCCATTACAGCATAATAGGATTGGATCAGCATAATAATAAAATGGTACCACGCAATTATAAAAACATTTATGGGAGTTGTTAGGGAATGAAAACGAACTGGCCACCAAACATCATATGTAGAAGCTTAGAATGCGTGAAGGTCAAACAAGTTAAATCCCGACGGCAGTATCTGCTATGGGTCTCCCTCTTACCCAGTTGATGAGACCAGGTAGAACCCAGAGTCCCGCTAATTAGAACAATAATCCTGCCACAGCAGGGGATTGAACCCCCACAGCACGGGCATTAGCCTCAATGCCCGGGGACTTTTTATATAGTTTAGAAACTGAATATGGTCGACGTTTGTTAATAAGGGGCAGTAAACGCCGTTCCACATTCTCGACATTGTAACAAATGTACACAAGGTAGACTGCTTCCAAGAGAGTTAGAGAGTCATCGAGTAAATGAGTGAGTAAGGGAGCGTGAGTGAGTGAGAGAGAATTTGTAGGTATGCGTGTATGTGCGCGAATGAGTGAGTGTGAGAGCGAGTGAGTGTGTAAAAGAGAGAGCGTGGGTGAATGAGAGAGTGCATGA
>JACEFZ010012391.1:17500-30000 GCA_014155875.1 Cepaea nemoralis
GTGAAGGTGTGGTTGGGTTTGTGGGTGGGTGAATGATGTGTGTGAGGGTGGGGGATGTGTGCTTAGATGGGTGGTTGGGATGTGTGAGTGTGGGTGGGTAGATAGGAGATGTATGTGTTGATGAGTGGGTAAGGGATGTGTGGGTGTTAGTGGTTGAGGGATAAGTACGTGTGTCTAGGGATGTGTGAGGGGATGAATGTATGGGTTGTGTGTGCGTGGATGGGAGGTGTGTGTTTGTGAATGGGGAATGTGTTGGTGGGTGGGGATGTGTGTGAGGGATGTTTGTATGGGTGGGGAGATTGTGCGTGGGTGGGGATGTGTGTGTATATGGGTAAGGGTGTGTGGTTAAGGGATGTGTGGCTGGGGGAATGGGTGGATGGAGGATGTGTGGTTGGGTGGAGGATGTGTGGTTGGGTAGAGGATGTGTGGGTGGGTGATTGTATATGAGTAAGGGTGTGTGGTTAAGGGATGTTTGGTTGGGGGATGGGTGGGTAGAGGATGTGTGGGTGGGTAGAGGATATGTGGGTGGGTGAGTGTGTGCAGGTTAGGACATGGTGGGGGATGTTTGTAGGTGTGGCCTCGGGATAAGTGAGTGGGCTGGGGGAGATGGGAGATTATGTGGGTGAGTGCGGAATTTGTGTGTGGGTAGGTGCGGAATATGTGAGTTGACGGGGAGATGTGTGTGTGGCTGAGGAATGTGTGTTTGGTTGGGTGGTTGGAGGTGTGTGGGTGGAGGAGGATATTGGGTGAGTGATTGTTGGTGGGAAATGGGACGGGTAAAGGATATGTGAGTGTGTGGGGAGATGTGTGTAGGTGGGGGATGTGTGGGTTATTGAATGTATGTGTGCTTGGGGTGTGGGTGGATGGGATGTGTGGTGGGTGAGAGGTGTGTGTGGGTGGGGAGATGTGTAGGGATGTGGTGGATGGATGGGGGAATGTATTGTATGTGTGTGTGGTTGGGTGGGGGAGTTGGAGTGAATGGGGGATGTGTGGGTGGGTGGTGGATGTGTCTCATAACATAGTAATATGCATTGTTTATGTTTACAAAATTCATGTGAAAATGTTTTTTTCCTATGCACTGTTCATGAAAGAAAGATGAGTGATTGGAAGGGCCGAATGTAAGACGGGCCTGCGTGCCCAATTTGTTACCCTTTGAAAATAAAGTCTGTTCGTTCGTTCGTTCGTTCGTTCGTTCAGTAAGCAATGACAAACTACTTAACGTAAACTTGCCTAGTAAATCACAAATAGCCTAAACAATTCTGAAGTTGATTGCGACGTCCTGTAAAGAACATACAACTGACTATACATCCCGTGTTTTGTAGAGAACATGGTTTTGGTAGCTGCAAATGAGACGCCGTTGCGAGAAACGATTGATATAATTGCAATATGGAAAGTCAATACAAAGCATTAAGTCTGAATAGCAGAAAAAACAGAAGTATTGATAATTGCGATAGTTGAGTTGAACTGAGTTAAGAACCGACATCATTGCATTCAGGGCATTCGCATACGCGCACAGTCCTCATCTTCAACATCCAACATAGAGCTCTAATGCTAATGGTGCCCACTGCAATTTGATTATATGTCTGTCTTGCTTTACCTCTGCGTGACGACTGTCTACCAGATCTCCTGACCACCCCTTACTGCCGCATTCCCTCTAGACCATCCTAGTCTATCTGTACTTCTGCTTTATTCACGTGCTCCTAGAGTGCTTTTAGCACATCTGCCTTACGCATCAAATCACCCCTCAATGATGCGGCACCAGCCACATCTGCCTTACGCATCAAATCACCCCTCAATGATGCGGCACCAGCCAATCTGTCTGATGGTTTATTGCCAACCACACCAGAGTGATAAATTCAAAGAAACAGTCATTCCAAATGTAGTATCTAAGTAAATGAGAATGATCTGAAACAAACCAATGTATTAATATTCTTAGAAAACATTCGATAGAAGATGTATTAAAGAAGTTAACTGTCGAACAACACACGTAAACACAGCATTTCTCCTGACCCAGAAATATCATGTACAATATAACTTTGTCAATCGAGATGACAAAAATAATTCTTAAGAGTTTTATCGAGCCAATCCCCATTGCATTGAATTGAATTATGGACAATTAACAGACTAGTGCGGAATACTACAAAACTGTAGACACGGGGCTTTACAGAAGATTGATGAGAAAGCTAAGAACAGATAAAAAGCGTGATGAAGGTATATTGACAGAAGTTAACTGACAAAGAAAACAGGTTACTCGCAACAGGAGAGGTCAGTCCACACTCTATTCGGTGGATACCTACTAATACGCTGCCAACTTAACTATCCGAGACCGAGTAAGAAATTATATTTTGAGACAGACAATGGGATCAACGCCTTGAGCCACATATATTGAAAGGTAGAAAATCAAATGGTTCCACCATCTCGTTTGAATGCAACACTATCAACTACGAGTATTTTCGCTATATCAAAGAAGATGATTCGAGAGCAGAACTACGCAAAAGAAGAACATGCAATGCTGACATCAAAGACATTTACAATCACACGGAATGACACTATCCAGTGCCACTCATCGAGCGCTGGAACGTCAACTATTCAACCGCACGACGCTTGGCGACAAAAGTGGAAAATGATGATGATGACCAACCAAACGTCATATATAATTTTAGAATTTGACCAGTAAAATATTGTCAGTAACGTCAATCTTTTGCAAGAATAAATAACTTCCTAGTTTTCCAGAGACACATTAACATATATCATCTCAAAGTTGGTAAAAGCTAATAAATTTAACTTCGTATAGATAATTTAATATTGAATCTTGCTTAATAGATTGTTAGATTCATAGGGTGACTAGGTAAAGATATTGCCAAGAGACCTCTTTACTGTCTGTTTCCCTGTGTGGTTATATCCAAGAATGCTAACAAGAACATTCGAGCTCTGTACACAGTTCCGTGTTCATGTGTTTATTATATGATGTTAGAGGTATTGGATTTTAACTATTCTCTTATAAATTAGTTAAGCTACATATTAGTAGTTAGATCAGCATGGTAGAATGGGTAAGAACGTTCGTTCTCAAACATTAGGTGCTCTGATACCGAGGTTGCGGATTCAACTCCTGTACTAATCAGTTGGACTAAAATGTTGATTCTCGTCTTTGACTTGGGAAGTAAAGAAACAAAAGTAGTATCACATATATGGGCTACGCTTGAGTTCAAAGCGAGCAAACACACACCAAATATCAGACACAAAAGATAACAGTCCCAACATCTTGATTAGCTGTCTCTAAGATTCTCTGTTAATAGGAGAAAACTGTATATGTTCGGTGACTTCAGAAAATTCGATTAATCTTCTTTTGGATGAAATGGATCAATAAAACTCTACCTTAGCAGCCTTCGATTCTTTTAATGAGGACATCTGTTCTGGAACACTGTCTATTTCACAAGGGCTATTATATTTTTTTTTTAGGATGACCACTTTCCCTTTTCCTGATGATCCTGTTGGGTAACTAACACCATTAGCTTGCTTGATCCGGGAATTATATCTTTACATTTCGCTGAAAAGTTGATCTATGTTAAAAAGGTTCATTTCTATAGATATCTTTATTTGCAACAAGGTGTTTGGCAATGGTTTACTGGTCCAGAGTTCTGTCACGGTAATCTCTGGCCAAATTGCGTCTGATCCCTTGGTTCTCTTGATAGTCGTACCCTTCCTCTCACCAAGAACATTATTATACTTTGACAAAATGACGTAACATGTGTTTATCTCCAGGGTACATATGACACCAATTACATTTATGGCATGTATGATGGGATCTATGACTACTGGTCAAAACAACACATGTAAACACGCCACATATGTTAGGACACATGATCATGAGGAGGAATGGACAGCTCGCATTCTCGCTGTCGTTCCACCCCAAACCATACCTACACAATTGTGAAGATCACACAGAACCATTAGATGAGACTGGTGAACCACTAGATGAGACTCGTAAACCATCAGATGAGACTGGTGGACCATTAATGAGACTGGTGAACCATTAGATGAGACTGATGAACCATTAAATGAGACTGGTGAACCATTAGATGAGACTGGTGAACCATTAGATGAGACTGGTGAACCATTAGATAAGACTGGTGAACCATTAGATGAGACTAGTAAACCATTAGATGAGACTCGTAAACCATTAGATGAGACTGGTGAACCATTAGATGAGACTGATGAACCATTAGATGGGACTAGTGAACCATTAGATGAGACTGATGAACCATTTGATGAGACTGGTGAACCATTAGATGAGACTGGTGAACCATTAGATGAGATTGATGAACCATTAGATGTGACTGATGAACCATTAGATGGGACTAGTGAACCATTAGATGAGACTGATGAACCTTTAGATGAGGCTGGTGAACCATTAGATGAGACTGATGAACCATTAGATGGGACTAGTGAACCATTAGATGAGACTGATGAACCATTAGATGAGATTGGTGAACCATTAGATGAGACTGGTGAACCATTAGATGAGATTGGTGAACCATTAGATGCGACTGGTGAACTATTAGATGAGACTGCCGAACCATTAGATGAGATTGATGAACCATTAGATGAGACTGATGAACCATTAGATGAGGCTGGTGAACCATTAGATGAGACTGATGAACCATTAGATGAGGCTGGTGAACCATTAGATGAGACTGATGAACCATTAGATGGGACTAGTGAACCATTAGATGAGACTGATGAACCATTAGATGAGACTGATGAACCATTAGATGAGACTGGTGAACCATTAGATGAGATTGGTGAACCATTAGATGAGACTGGTGAACTATTAGATGAGACTGCCGAACCATTAGATGAGATTGATGAACCATTAGATGTGACTGGATGAACCATTAGATGAGACTGGTGAACCATTAGATGAGACTGGTTGACCGGAGAGCCGTAATGGTAAGAAAAATAGCCCTGACAGATGGAGACTGAACACGGAAAACTGTCTTGACAAGGAAGGATATTAACGGCCATGCCCGCGGATCCTTACAATGTTTAGCAGTCAAATATGTTAACATTTTCATTAACATTTACGAGGGGACTTCACATGAAAACCCTAAATGTGTGTGTGTCGTGCGTGTGTGCGTGCGTGCTTGCGTGCGTGCGTGCGTGCGTGCGTGTGTGTGTGTGTGAATATATTCTGAAAAAAAAGTGAAGAACAAACGTATCATTTTTCTATTTAGTCACCACGGCGTTGAATGTAAAGTGTTCCAGCGCCGATAAAGTGTTTGGATTTCTGTAGGAAAAATTCTCTTGGTCGCGTTTGTAACCACGCCTGCACCACCTGCTGTACCTCTTCATCTGAAAAGAAAGTCGTTCCTACCAATGACTCTTTGATTTGTCCAAACAGGTCGAAATCACTTAGGGCTGGTCCGGCGAGTACGAGGGATGTGGTACACACTGAAAGTAGAGGTCACTGATTGAAAAAAAAACAACAACCGAAAAAACAAACAAATCCAAAACAACAGATAACAGAACGCTGCTCCTCTTTGGTGCATGTTAAAAGTGGGGCGGCCATCTTTAAACTGTCCTTATGACGTCACAATGTTCGTCTACACCATGATGTCACGCACTTAACACTTTTGATATCCTTAACAACAACATTGACAGGTTTCAAGGCAATGACATGGTTAGTGTAATTTGTATCGCACTTTTACGGTTTTCACGTGAAGCCCCATCGTATATACGAAATACATCATAATAACATTACCAGGGCTCATAAGGGAAGCTATGAATGGTAACACTGCAACCCACCATACATATGATAAGAGGCAACATAGTAGGGTTGGCGTGAAACTGGTTGCCTCAACCCGGAGAAAATTTAGCTGCAAAGCGAACCAACCACGAATAATTCTATAAATGACTTAACAATAAGTATTTTAGTGTCTATCCACTATTGGGAAATGTAAGGCATAATAAGAAGAAGGTCATGATTAGACACACGGTTTCATAAAAGATACCCGGCATGTCATCTGGCACCCCATCACAAACAATTGAAATGATTGACCCGCACTATTTGGTATTCCGTCCTTAAAGTATTACGACTGCATTTTTAATTACTTTAGTTTAGTTTATTTAACGGATCAACATCACGGCACACGGGTGTAACCCATAAGTGCTCCGTTATACTCCTAACTCAAGCCTGAGTCCGGAGAATCTGAGCTCAGTGTACTGAACTCCGTAGCACCGGCGAGGTTCCTGAAATAGTTTGGGTAGATTTTTAACTCGAAATTTTGCCCGGGCAGCGCCGTTAGGCTACTCTTTTTCGATTTCCAACTGCCAAGGGATGTTTTACGTGCGCAACAATACACACGGACGTCCGATCTCACTACCCAGAGACCAGGGGACATTTTGTTTCTAGAAGTCCACGTGAAAACATCCCGGTCCTCATCGGGGCTTGAACCAGGACTCCCAGCACTCGAATTACTACATCACCATAATTACGACATAGGAACTGTTGAAGTATTCATGTAACATGTTATTTACTTTTAGAAAAAGAAAATTAGTTGCACACCCTTTACAGGGCGTCGCAAATAACCCCTGCACCTTTTGGCTGATTGGCAATTTTTACGTTCAATAGTTTGCCATTGCTGTCTAAACGATCGACGCTTATGCCATCGAAGTCAATGCCAAGCGGTCTGCTTCTAAATTGCCTGAGCCTGATATCGAACACATGACGCTGTACTTCGGGGAATTGTGAAGAGCGTTAAATTCCAACATAACACAGCGCCGGCCGTTTATACTCAGACAACAATAACTTGGGTAGATCGTGGGATATTATAAGTTGTTTCCCATTAAATTAGTTATATGTTGTTTCCATTGAAGTTAGCAACAGCAGCATTGAAGAATAACCAAGTGTAGACTTACGTTCGCACGGGATTGTATTTGTTACCACCCCTGGCAGTGTTTATAGTTTCAGTAGATTATAACAATTTTATGGGAGCGGCAGTAGCGTAGTGGTAAGATATTGGCTTAGTGATAATGAGTTCGAATCTGCATTGAGCATCCTAGGTCGACCCCACCTGAAATCGGAACTAAGAAATGTTTTGGAAAGAGAAAGCGGCTGACGTGATATTGACCACATGACTCTTAGAGTGCCAATTTGTCTATACAAATATGGGTCGAGCTTCCTTTACCATCCATCTATCATGTGCCATGCCGATAAGCGTGGGCGGTCATGTTTTGCTATCTCACAAGATCACCAGAGTCGTGGATCAGCTCCGTGTTTCTGTCTCTACCATGCTACGTGGCCAAGCCATCCAGGTATTTACTTCTAGGTCTTCCCCTTGGTCTCTTCTCTTTGATCTTGCCAGTTGTCACCAAGTTCTCCAGTTCATTTCTTCTCATAACATGTCCAAAATTTTTTGACTGTCTACGTATAATGTCTCTAATCAGTTTACGATCTTCATTTGTTTCTTGAAGGACTTGTTCATCAAGCGGGTGGCGGGGTAGGGGTATCCCCTATCAAATGAGAAGTAAGGTGCCACCTTCCTTCCGCTAGCCTACGGGACAACCTTGATCAAGATGGAGTACCCATTTAGCCACCCGATCAGGGTTACGTGAAGCCATGTGTGCAGGTGGTGGATGAAGCTGAAGAGCAGCCGACAGATAGTTGTAGGATCTCCAGCTTCACGACGGTAGGCAGAGGCTCTCTTATTTGAGGAGACAATGGCTACTGTCATTGGCCTGTATGGTAACTGCTGAGAAGGAAAGCAATGGCAAACTACCTTCTTTACAGATGCAAAGAAAATTATGTTGTGCGGTCTCGTCGAAAATCAGAGAAACGGCGTAAATGGGTGTTCCATAGGTGAGCCTCGCTCGGTAGAGATAGTCAAGAACACCAGGTGACTCCAGAACGTCAGCAGGCTACTAGGTGCAAACGATAACTCATTGAAAGTATGAACTTCCTTTACCAGATACACTTTATTGCGTGTACATGGTATAACAATAATCTAGAATAATACGTGCTGATGCCGAGATAGCGTTTACAGCTCCTAAACCGGTCAGTTGGACTAACAATTTGACAACTCGTACTTGACTAGGGGAGGTAAATTACAAATTCCCCAGAAGTCGGAGTGGTCTCGCCTGAGGGCGAGGGATATTTGTAACAGGGAAAGCTAATCCACACACAAAATCAGTTCAGTGCACTCCTTAGTAGCGGCAGCTACTAGAAGTAGTAACATGTGTATGGACTAAGCTTGAGTTCAAAGAGAGCGAGCGCAAAAAAATAAATAAATAAATAAACATTAACTGTAAGTATGATATAAATAAGACTGAAATTTAGCTCGATAAGACAGGTCTAGAAAGACCGCAGGGAATTTATTTATATCTAAAATATTGCCCAAGAGACGTATGAGCACACTTCAGGAAAAGCGTCAAATGCAGTGGTTCAGGAACATCAATATTCCGCCCTACAAAGAATAACGGCTCAAGTGGAAAGAAAAAGAAGAAGAAAAGAAGAAGAATGAATCATGAAGGAAATCTTTAATTAATCTAATTCGTGTAGATGCTTCACGTCTAAATGTGATTTTATTTGACTTACGTGTTTTGTAAATATAGTTTATTGTCATGCGTTTAATCATGTCAAATAGCATTATTAATGCCATTTCAATCATTCACTCATTCAGTAGCATGTCCTTTGCAGAACCTCGCTCCCATAATAACCATCCGGAAAACTTCTCGATCATACGCAAGATGTCCCGCTTCCGATACACTCGTCTGGAGATCATCAACAACATCCCGCACCCATCTTCTCTTTGGCCTTCCTCTTCCTCTCTTTCAATCATATACCCCTCCATTATTGTTCTCTCCAAACTTTCATGACGTTTCAAGTGACCAAAATATTTCTCTTTTCTTTGCTTTATTTTCTTTAATAGCCAGCCTTCTTCAGTATTCAGCGCTTGAAATACTGATGCATTTGTTATTTTCGTTATCCAAGATATTCTTATAACAGGTCTATAACATTTATATTCAAAGGCATTTATGCGCTGTTCAGCTTGTTTAGTAAGTGTCCAGGTCTCACAAGCGTATGTTGCTAAGGGAAAGATGCACGCTCTTCGAAATCTAATTTTTGTAGTTCTATCTGTCCCATTCCACATAGTTTATTCAGTTGTTTTAGTCTTTAAAGAGCAATTGATAGTCGTCGTTTAATTTCTTTCATTGTGTCACCATTGTTAGCATTCAATGACCCAAGATATTCGAAAATTTTCACCACCTCCAGTTTTTCCTCATTAATATATAATTTGCCTTGTTGATTGGTGCGGGCCATCACGATTCTCCATATCTTGGGATCTCCAACATTGTTATCAATAAGCGTGCTAACACATTTCGTGCCATGACCCCAAAAAAAAAACATTTAAAATATTCTCTCGCTGTCTTTTTCTAGCTTTCTTTACACAAATCTTCCCAGCTGTTACGCTTAAACGCATGTCGTGATTGCATTTGACTCCCAAAGTATGCTGACAAAGGTGAAGACTGGTATGCTTCATGCAGAATGGCATGCATCGATTCAGAGATCGCTAGTCGTAAGCAGTCGCTGGATCTTTTCTCCAGGATACTCTGGTGTGGTTGGCAATGAACAGGCAGACAGACTGGCTGGTGCCACGTCATTAAGGGGTGACTTGATACATGATAAGGCAGATGTGGTGAAGGCCCTTTGGGAGCATGTGAACAATGCAGAAGAACAGGACGACTATCATGGTCTAGACTCTAGAGAGAATGCAGCAGTGATGGCTGGTCAGAGGATCAGGTAGCATCACTCAGAGGTAAGGCAAGATGGACATATGATCAGAATACAACAGGCACCATTAGTATTGAAATTCTTCGCTGGCTGTTGAAGATGAGGACTGAACCCTTACGGGAATGCCCCGACTGCAGTGATGTCGGTTCTTGACTCAACTCAACCCCAGTTGTTACATTGTTACAATATGATGCAATAGTTCTCTTCTCACGACGTGGCTAAGAAATAACTGCTTCTTGCTGATGTTTGAGGTAATTTGTGGTTATGTCTTAGCCTCTTTGAAAATATTTTGATAGCCAGTTGTGACTTATTAAACATTCTTCTTTTAAAACTACGTCACTGAGTTATCACTATATAATTGAGTTGAGTTGAGTTAAGAACCAACACCACTGCACTCAGTACATTCCCATGTGTGCTCCGTCCCCTCGTTCAACAGCCAGCGAAGAGTCATACTACTAACCGTTCTCACCGCTATCTGACTTAAAGTTCTCCTGGTCTTCCCTCTCAGCTTTGAGATTCTTCCAGAACCTCTACTGATCCCCCGCAATCTCATTCTTTCCACATACGGGTTCTCAATCCTTTCTCCTTTCTCCACCATTCTAAGCATACTCTTTGAATCGGCAATGAATACAATGTGTGGTTGAAGTAGTCTCCTCTAACCAACGGAATGACACTGTTACTCATTCACTATATAATTGCGATTGCTTACTAATTGCCCAGGAGTCACAGCCATGTGTTAGGGAGTCTCTGTGGCGAAGTGGTCAAGCCGTTTGACTCGTGCTCCGAAGGTTGTGGGTTCGATTCCGGGCCGCACCCTTCGGTTTACGAGTTAAATATTTCAGAGACTCCTGTGGGTAGTCGCTAAAAGCTACGGAGTTCGTATATATAAATTAGGATCTCCGTCTGTCTGTCTGTATGTATGTATGTATGTCCTTTATGCGCTCGCGAACGGCCCATCCGATTGAGATGAAATTTTCTACACGCCTTCCTTTCATTCCAGCGCTGCCAACTGTCGTATTTTTTTTTCTTCTTCCTCCTCCTCCCTCCTCCCATTGCCAAAATACGTACGTAAATATATGATGATGATGATGAAAGACAAGTAAAGAGCTTCAAGTACCTAGGAAGTATAATATCATCAAATGGCAGATCAGAAGACGAGATCGAAAATAGGTGCAATAAGGCAAATCAACTCATTGGACAAATGGCACCAATAATAAAGAACAAACATGTATCAATAACTACTAAGAAAGCACTTTACAACACAATCTTCCTACCAACTCTGTGCTACCAATGCCAAACCTGGACAATGACAGAAAAAGAGAAAAGAAAAATCACAACAACAGAAATGAGGTTCCTGAGAAGAATACTCAACGTATCAAGAAGAGATAAGATCAGAAATGAAGAAATCAGGACTAAAGTGGGGGTTAAAGCTGCTCTAGATTTTATTAGAAAGCAGCAAGTCAAATGGTTTGGCCATGCAAGTAGGCTACCAGTCAACAGCATGCCACAACAAGCAATGACGTACAGACCAGATGGAAACAGAGGAAGAGGCCGACCACGTAAACGCTGGACGGAGGGAATAACAGAATCCATGGGAATGTCGATATACGAAGCCCATAACCGGGCACTCTCACGAAGTTTATACTTCACCTCGACACCGCAAGGTACAAGAGGAACATGATGAGATGAGATGAGATGATGAAAGAATCCCCGAACCAAAATGCTAGGGAAAGGGAAGAAAATGACGTGACTACACAGAATCGTCACACGGCAATCATCATCATCATCAAGTGCCGTGCCGGCTGGCGTAGGCGTTCAACTCTGCTGCTGATATATATGCCTCCATGCCACGGCAATATCAATAACAATTCATCTTTTTATGTGTAAGGAAGTTATCTACAGTCGTGTAGAAGGGAAGAACAATCAATGGAAGGACCGAAATCACAGAACCTAGACGAGTATGAATTCGGAATGGCGAACTCCCTCCTCCTCTCTTCTCCTCCTGCCTCTACCTCCTCCCCTCCTCCTCCCTCTACCTCCTCCCTCCACCCTCCTCCTCTTCCTCCTCCCTCTACCTCCTCCCTCTCCCTCCTCCCTCCTCCTTCTCCCTCTTCCTTCTCCCTCTTCCTCTCCCCTCCTCCTCCATCCTCCTCCCTCCTACTCCCTCCGCCTCCCCCTCCTCCTCCCTCTACCTCCTCCCTCCTCCTCCCTCTACCTCCTCCCTCCACCCTCCTCCTCTTCCTCCTCCCTCTACCTCCTCCCCCTCCTCCCTCTCCCTCCTCCTTCTCCCCCTCCCTTCTCCCTATTCCTCCCTCTCCTCCTCCCTTCTCCTCATCCCTCCTACTCCCTTCTCCTCCTCCCTCCTCCTCCTCTCTCCTCCTCCCTCCTCTCTCCTCCTCCCTCCTCCCTTTTCCTCCCTCTACCTCCTCCCTTTACCTCCTCACTCCTCCTCCCTCCTCCTCCTTCCTCTACATCCCTCTTCCTCCTCCTCCCTCCTCATCATTCCTCCACCTCCTCCTCCCCCTACTCCTCCCTCCTCCTTCTAACCGTCTTCCTCCCTCCTCCTTCTCCCTCCACCTCCTCCCTCCTCCTCCTCTCTCCTCCTCCTCCCTCCTCCCTCTTCCTCCTCCTCCTTCACCCTCCCCCCTCTCCTCCTCCTTCACCCTCCTCCCTCCTCCTCCCTCCTCCCTCCTCCTCCCTCCTCCTCCCT
>JACEFZ010012391.1:35000-120000 GCA_014155875.1 Cepaea nemoralis
CAATCAATCAATCAATCAATCAATCAATCAATCAATCAATCAATCAATCAGTTGCTGTCACCACAATGCAGGTTGAATGCAATGGATCTGCAACACTGTCCTCTTGATTGTACATTTTACCTGACTACTGTTCGTCCATCTCTTGATGTTACCTTTCTACTTGCATCGTTATCTACCTATTGCTAGCTTGCCTGCTACCTTACCCTCCAGTATGGTTTTATAATGAGTGGTACAGTATGCCTTTTAATGTGACCAACATATTTTACATGTCTCTTTTTTATTTCTTGGATCAATTATCTTCCATTCCCGGCTTTTCTGAAACCTCTGTATTTGATTGTTCTTGTTTTCATGAAATACGACATATTCTTCTGTATATCCACATCTCCAGGGCCACTTTTCGACTTTCTAATTGCTTGTTAATTGTCAAGGCTACTGTACCATATCGTAGTGGTGAATATACATTACATTTTTCAATTCACATTGTTAATCCAATGTTAACCTCTTTAGACGTTAATACTGATTTCATGCGGTTGAAAGCATTTTAGCCATTCTTATTCTCTTTTTGATTTCTGTTTCACTTCTGCCATCATCTGTTAAATCAAGTCCAAGATAGGAGAAACTTGTTACTTATTCCAGCATCTCCCTGTTTACAGTGATGTTTGTTGATGGCCTTTCAACTGCTAATCATCACAGTTTTCTTTAAAATAAAATAATATCTAAGCCACATTCTGTACTCTGCTTGTTTAATTGTTACTTTAGGATTTGTAACTCCTGCTCGCTGTCTCTAATAACATTGTATCATCAGATACTCACAACTGTTTATGATTCTTCAATTGATGTTACGTCCAGGCAGTTCTCTAACTTGTTTAAATATTCTTTCTGTGTATGAAATGAAGATGCTTGGGAAAACACGCATCCCTGCCGTACTCCTCGTTTTATCTCTATGGGCTAAGAATAATTATTTCCATATATATTTCTTATAACTGTCACCACTTGTTGCCAACGTAAGGCTACCCCAATTTTGTTGTTGATATGTCCTATACATTTTCTTGACCTTTTTGTTATGATTTTCATGAGTGATCTTGTAACATCTGCAGCTTTCAGTATTCTAGTGTTTCTGTTCCCCTACTTGATTTTCTCAACATTCTTCTTTTTCTTTCTGTTTTTTTTTCCGTTCGCTTGCTTTGAACTCAAGCGTAGTCCATACACACTACTTCTACTAATGCTGGACTGAATTTTGCGTGTAGGCTTTACCTGTTAACAGTGTTCCTCGCCATCAGGCGAACCCACTCCAACTTCAGAGGTACTTGTAATTAACGTCCCTAAGTCAAGGACGATAGGCTAACAATCTAGTCCAAACATTTTTCTATAAACCACTCCTACACTTCCCCAAGTGTCTTCACCATTTCATCAATCAGTGTCAAATATTGGCAAGCATGCATAAGATAAGACAACGACACTTAAATTTTGTGAGCAGGATTTTGTTAACCTTTTTATACGAGTATTTTTCTGTTCTGTTTGCTCACGACATTGCTCATTCTTTAAAAAAAAAAAAAAAAAAAAACACTATATATATATAATGATTCGTTTCTTTCTTTATCTCAGCGTTGCATTTCGCCAGGTGTCACTATGTCTAAATCGACCTAGATATTGAAAACGATTCACCTGTTTATATGTTCATTACCTTTAATACACACACCCACACGAGGAGGCATACATTCCCTGGCCATATGAAATACCTGTCGAAAAATAAAAGCTGCTGGTGAAATGGATATTAAAAAGATAACACAATTGTTGATTGACATTTAAGGTAATGGATATATACTTGATGAACGCTTGACATCTAATTTAGTAGCTCTGTCAAAGAAACCGTGTGCAATAGATTGTGTAGAACATCGTACAATAAGTATACGAGTCATATTAATAAAATACTGATACGAATAATCATGAAAATAATAAATAGTGAAAACAAAAACAGAAACAGGAGATGAGCAGTGGATTTGTGGAAGATAAAAACACAAAAAACGTGACATAAATCTTGAAAATATTAATAGAAAGAACAGTTGAAACAAACATATACTTAATTTGTGCTTTATTGATTACACTTTCTGTATTGAACATATCGTTTGAGCTAGTGATATTCCCATAACCACAGAGAAATCAACTGAAAACAGTATAATGCATTTTGTTCTGCTGATACAATCGTGTATGTTAGACTGTACGTTTAAATAACTAGCCGAGGGCTATATAAAGCTCAATAATTGGCTAAATAACCCACCACAAGCTTTCTCGCTTAATATGTGGAGAGGATATTTGGTACAGGTGACAGCTACGTTTGTTCTCCTGTTCATTTTAATTAAATCTTGCATTGATTAAATGAACGTTCACTTAATCAATGTCTCGTATAATGGTACAAAAGATTCAGTACAACAGCTATATTGTATATCATCTATTGCTTCGTGATAACACAACTTAGTTGTTGCTAGTGGAGTGAAACTGTTGTTTTTAAATCTATAGCTCATCCGTGTTAAAATGGTGGTCGTTGCAATCTCCGGTGCACTGTTTTTAGTAGCTATTACCATTCTGCAACCAAATGACCAGAATCTAACAACAATACTTGGTAGGATTGCCAAAAAGCTTGATGACAACTTGGCCAATATAAGTGTCCTGCACAAATTCAAAGTTTCTGGAGAATCGAAAGTCATTGCTATTGTCAACGTATCCAACAACGCTGGACTAGATTACCTCACGCAGCGACTTCTTAGTGTGGGCCTGCTAGCCATTGACTGTCAGCCTGTAATCACTTATGAGAACTTTGCACGCAATCTTGGAGTGTCTAATGAACTAACCGAACCCTCAACCGTTGTACTGAGGAAAGATGACAATCTGTACTGGTTGACGATTCATGTGGACTATTTTGGAAATAAAACAAGTGAGATACTTCCTATTTGGAAAGTAACCGCGGCAGGATATTTAGCGGCCATGAAAAGTGGTGCTATACGTGCAGTTTTCTACAAGAGTCTTGCTGAACGAGAAGTTCAAATGTTCTGGCATGTTCCTAACCGCGAACAACTAGACCTAGAGGCGTTTAATTGCCCTCTCATAATCAATTTTGGTTCCAACATTCGTGTTGAGTCAAAAGGGATTAGTTTTCTGGATCAGAATAAAGCGAAAGAATAATACTTCTTCGTATGATGATTTCTGCAGACTGCAAGCTTATTGACAACTTGAGGGAAACTTTTGCTAATTGGCTTCTCATACAGACATTTATTTGTTCATGAATTCAGTCTGAAACGTCAGGTTCTTAGGGGGGATGCAAGGTATTTCTTCCTGTTAAGTTTTCAGTGTATTAATAATAATAATAATAATAATAATAATAATAATATTAACATTAATAATGATTATAATGGTGCAGGGATAATGGGTACCCCTTATAAAATGACTATTTTCTTGCAAGCAAGGGCATTAACCACGATGCCCTGTAGTACCTTATAACATTTATCAATGGGAGAAATGTTTTCATTATTGAACATTCTGTCTGTGCTAGTGATATTTCCATACCCAAAGGGCATCAACTGTATTTGAGAATGTATTTTTGCTACTGAAACAATCGTGTATGTTAGATGTACATGTAAATAACTAGCCAGGGACTATGTACAATAACTGATGGATAAATAACCCACCATAAGGTTGAGCTATAACATGACGTGGTGAGAATATTTGATACAGGTGCAGCAAAGTTGTTGTTTTTATTCTCTCGGTTAGTTTAATTAAATCTTGCATTGATGGAACGAACATTCACTTCGTCAATGTCTCGTGTAGTGGTACAGAATATTCAGCACATCAGCTATATTGTGTATCATCTACTGCTTTGTGATACCACAACTTAGTAGTATTGCTAGTGGAGTGTAATTGTTGTGTTTTATATCTATAGCGTGTCTGTGCTAAAATGGTGGCTGTTGCAATCTCTGGTGCAATGTTTTTAGTAGCTATTACCATACTACAACCAAATGACAAGAATCTAACAAAAATACTTGGTAGGATTGCCAACAAGCTTGATGACAACTTGGCCAATATAAATGTCCTGCACAAATTCAAAGTTTCTGGAGAATCGAAAGTCATTGCTATTGTCAACGTATCTAACAACGCTGGACTAGATTACGTCACACAGCGACTTCTTAGTGTGGGCCAGCTAGCCATTGATTATCAGCCTGTTATCACTTATGAGAACTTTGCACGCAATCTTGGAGTGTCTGATGAGCTAACAGAACCCTCAACTGTTGTACTGCGGAAAGATGACAAACTTTACTGGCTGACGGTTCATGTGGACTATTTTGGAAATAAAACAAGTGAGATACTTCCTATTTGGAAAGTAACCGCGGCAGGATATTTAGCGGCCATAAAAAGTGGTGCGATTCGTTCAGTTTCCTATAAGAATCTTGCTGAACGAGAAGTTCAAATGTTCTGGCATGTTCCTAACCGAGAACAACTAGAACTAGATGTGTTTAATTGTCCTCTCATTATCAATTTTGGTTCCAACATTCGTGTTGAGTCAAAAGGGATTAGTTTTCTGGATCAGAATAATGCGAAAGAATAATACTTCTTCGTATTATGAGCTCTGCAGACAACAAGCTTATTGACAACTTGAGGGAAACTTTTGCTAATTAGCTTCTCATACAAAAATGTATTTGTTCATGAATTCAATCTGAAACGACATGGTTCTTGAGGGGAGGGGGGGGGGGGTGGTGCAAGGTTTTTCTTCTTTTTAAGTTTTTATTTTAATATTAATAATAATAATAATAATAATAATAATAATAATAATAATAATAATAATAATAATAATAGTGGCATTATAATGTGTATCCTTTATCAAATGATTATTTTCTTGCAAAAAAGGACATTAACCACGATATCTCATAGTTGCTTATAACATTTAACAGTCATATATGTTCTCATGTTTTACAAAACGTTATGTAGAAATATATTAACAAGATAACATTAGACACAACATTTAATAAAAGTGCCAGGCATGAGTACTAGCATTCCACTATGAACAAAAGAAATAATATGCAACCCCTCCCCATATATTTACCTCACGTCATTAAATTGTCTAGATTGTATTCTCATTTTGCCGAAAATATAATGAGAAATGTAAGAGATGATATAAATAGGGAGCTATATGATGCCCTAAATATCGGTGGTCTTGACATACCAGAGATTCGGTAAGCTGATGATACAGTACTGCTATCCACAACACAATCTGGAATAGAAAACCTAATAGCCTCAACCCATTTGAATAGTGAAAATCACAACTTATATCTTAACATTGCACAAACAAAGATAATGCATACAAATAAAACCACTATGGAAAAAGAAATATATGTTAATGAGGAAAAATTGGAGGTGGTGGAAAATTTTGAATATCTTGGGTTATTGATTACCAACAACGGTGACACAATGAAAGAAATTAAACGACGACTATCAATTGCTCTTCAAAGACTAAAACAACTGAATAAATTATTGAATGGGACAGACAGAACTACAATAATTAGATTTTTAAGAGCATGCATCTTTCCCATTGCAACATACGCCTGTGAGACCTGGACACTTACTAAACAAGCTGAGCAGCGCATAAATGCCTTTGAATATAAATGTTATAGACGAGTTCTAAGAATATCTTGGGTAAAGAAAAGAACAAATGCATCAATACTTCAAGAGCTGAATATTGAAGAAGGTTGGCTATTAAAACAATAAAACAAAGAAAATTGAAATATTTTGGTCACTTGAAACGTCACGAAAGTTTGGAGAGAACAATAATGGAGGGGTATATGCCTGGGAAGAGAGGAAGAGGAAGGCCAAAGAGAAGATGGGTGCAGGATGTGGCGGATGATCTCCAGATGGGTGTATCGGACGCGGGACATCTTGCTTATGATCGAGAGGTTTTCCGGAAGGTTGTTATGGGAACGAGGTTCTGCAAAGGACATACTACTGAATGAATAAATGAATGAATTCTTATTTTATTCATGTTTGTAAGTACTAAGTATACAGATAAATGACACAGCTCTGAAACTTGTTAATGCATTAAAATATCTTGGAAGTATGATCAACGAAGATGGCAGATTCGATAGAGAAATCGAAATCAACTATCACCCATACTGAGACATCCAAACATACATATGTCCCAAAACGACAAGTAAAAAAACAGCATATACACACCAACTCTATGCTACCAATCTCAAACTTGGACATTATCCAAATCACACTTACGCAAAATTAACACCTGTGAGATGAGGTGCCTGAGGAGAGCAGCCGATTTAACAATCCGTGGCCGAATAAGAAATGCTGTTATCAGACAAACAGTGGGATCAACACCTTATGCCGCATTTATCGAAAGACAGAAGATCAAATGGTTTGGCCATCTCATTAGAATACCACATCATCAACTACCAGCACTGGCTCTACATCGAAGGCCATCTGCGACGAGAGCAAGAGAGCGCCCGAGAAGAAAATGGATTGACGACTTCAAAGACATTGTACAATCACACGGAATGACACTATCCAGTGCCACCCATCGGGCGCTGGAACGCTAATTATTCCTCCCCACGATTCTTGACGGCAAAAGTGGAAGATGATGATGATGATGATGATGATGTTGATGATAATGATGATGATGATGATGTAAATACGGCACCTCAACTGTTGAAGTATCCATTGCTACTTACAGGCCAGCATTTATTATTGCGATTTACTTGACATTGTTTAAATTCAGTTTCCCATGGCTTTCTGAATTGTGTACCAAATTTTTTTGTTCTAAACATGGTTAAATGCTTGCTTTTAAATACAAATAAGTTAGGAAGACTTTAAAAAATCATCATCATCATCAACATATGCTTTGCCTGATGGTGTAGACTTTCATGTATCTCCTCAGATCTTAGTCCTTTATGTTTGAGATCAATTATATTGATGCTAATCTTGACTTCGCCACAGCCCTGTCCATCTAGCATTATTTTCTCTCGGTCTCCCTTTCTCTTGTACCGTTGATTTTTCCATTCCCCACAATGTTCTAAAATGTTCTCTTCTATTGCATGCCCCAAAATGAACTGTATTTCACCTTTTTTGGCATTGACAGCCCAAAGTAATCGCAATATTTGTCTGAGAAATCACATGTATGTTGTTTAAAACATATCATACCTTACATATGAGTTTTAGTTGAGAAATGATTAGCGCACTGACTTTTCTGTTTAGTGGTAAGGGTTAAAATTACATCCAAAGTGGAATTTTTGTTGTGTCAAAATGATGTGGAGGTCTGTCCAACCTCATAAATTGGACACATCTTATTTGTTTTATAGGGAAGAGAGGAAGATGCTTGCTCAAAATAATTCCAGCACCAGATCCCAATATGTAATCGTTTACCCGCTTTTACATGTAAAAAAGTAAATGGCTCTTATTTACTAAAGAGGGATATTGGGTATATGATGATTGTTCCATATTTTATGTCTCATCGACATTCAAAGAATTATGTGGTCAACCCCGACCACCTTTACTTTCTATACAATTTCCTGGTACCCATTCTCGGCTTGGCCGAACTACGAGACTAGATCATTAAATAACCACTTCCGCCTCGAATTGGATTTGAACAATGACCCTGGGCATCAGATAAACGTGTTGGCTACTTCTATACATCGGCTCACTCATTTCATGTTAACAATGTTAATTGCATCTGCTTTACAGGACGTCGCAAGCAACCCCCAGCATTTTTGACTATTTGTAATTTACTTGGCAATGTTTACATTCAGTAGTTTTCCATAAATATACACGATAAACTGGATTGTTTTTTTCTTAACATGGTTAAATGCTTGCAGTTTCAGCTGAGGGTTTGACTTGAAAAATGTTGTATACTTTCATTTCGACTTAAGTGTCGTAACCAAGGACATTATAAACTGGTTCTGTCAGTTAACTTCTTTTCTATCAGGCAAGTATGACTATTATATTATGGACCAGACACAAGGAATAACTTTTTGACACCAGTAACAATAATGGAAAGCAGTAAGAATTGAGGACACACTAGTCAGTATACACATTGAAAGCTATTGTGTCACAGCGGGATTCAAATCTGCCCCTTAGAAATGACAACAGGACCTTCCTGAAGGAGCACGCTTATAAAATAGAATGATAAGTGTTGTGAATTACATGGGTTCTGAAATACTTGACGATGATTAACATTATACAGGCTATTATTAAATGATGAATGTAGGAATAGTTGGCTTGTTTTAAATATCTTGTTTGATATTTAGTATTCAGATGTTTAGTTAAAAGTTTGCATGTGTAGGGAACTATTTTGCTTGTTACTCGCATGGCCAGGTCTCGATTAAACCTTGACGAAACATGGCTGCGATTACCAGAGGGCAACAGAGCTTAACAGTACCAATAAAATGTTGTGAAACATAAGTCGAACAGCTATTTCCAATTATTTTGGAGCAGTTGTCCCTGGTGAGGTTTATACAACCGCTCACCACTTAGGCGACTTATGTTTTGTTCTCTGGTAGTGGCAAGTTTGAATCTGCTCCAACTAGCAGGGTTCTGATCATGTTTCATGAAATGGACACCACATATTACTCTTGAAGAGACAAGGTAACCGACAGACAAACACCCACAGCATTTATTAAATATGCATTGATCACTTTAATGCCCAAAATATTTTGTCATTAAACTTTAGAGAAACTATTTTACTTGTCAATCTCACGGCCTGTTTTGTCTCATCTAAGACGTGAAGAAACACCATAGAGATTACAAAGTGGTAACATGCGGGGGATAGATAGAGGAGAAACATTAATAAAACATTGATGCTATTAAAGAAGACACACATAGAATTAAAGAGAGCAACACTAGATCGTATGCAGGACGTCGCTGCCACACAGCCTGCCGACAGGTCTCTCTTCGCTAATTCGCCCCGCTTCGTGCACCCTGATTTCCAGTGTCTGGAAAGTCCCGTGTATACATTTTACCATTTTTCCTTTTTACAGGACCAATGCACTTCATCAATAATTTTGTTAATGTACCGTGACTTTTATTATGACCAAGGTATTTCAGTTTCCGAAACAAGATGCTGTTTATGATAAAGCTTTCTTTGATGTTCAGATTTCTCTTCTACTTGGTCCACGATATTCTAGAAACTTTTCTATAACATTTAAGTTCAAAAGCCTCTATTTTAATCATTATTAATTACGAAATGCTCCGTGACTCATTAATGTATTACTACAGAAGGATCCATAATCATAGCAATTTTAATTAATTTGTTTTCCCTTGTTTTATGCCGTAGGTTCTTAAGACTGTTCAACTTCAGCATTACTGTGGCCAGTCTACGCCTAACTTCATATGAACATTTCTTTTTAAATTCTTGATTGATTAGGGATTCTTGATATTCATTTGTGACATTTTCAATTTCCTCAGTGTACTAAAGTCAGTTTCTTCATTGCTTATTGGGATATATGGATGTCATGTAGTGTTGTCGTTGGACATAATTTATTTGAACAAAGATATATCATTCATTAATTATTGAACTAAGATATATCATTCATTAATTATTGAACTAAGATAGGAACGTGACTTGTCCAGACACACAATTTCGAATTGGAAAAAAATCATAGTACTGATTATATTTTGCTTACGTTTTATATTAAGATTATTATTAATGCTTTGGGAGAACTTTAAGGATTTGCACATTATTTTACAAGTTTTATTTGGTGAAAAGGTTACAAAATAAAAGACACGATATAGTATTGCTAGAGTTTGAAAAATTTCTCTTTGTACTTGTATTTACAACATTATGGTGTAATATTATGTATGGTTTTATACACATACACACACGTACACACATACCCCTCCCCCCACACGCACACACACAAACACACACACATATATATATATATATATATATATATATATATATATATATATATATACACACCCATATATATATATATATATATATATATATATATATATATATATATATATATATATATATATATATATATATATATATATACACACACATACATAGTTAGTTGCATATTCTTTACTGGGCATGGCAGTAAACTCCAGCATGTTTGGCGCTTTGTGATTTCTGGGCAAGTTTACGCTCAGTAGTTTGAAACTGCTTTCTGAACTACGGACACTCATATCATTGTATGGAAACCAACGCAAATCACCCGCAGCTGTGTCTCGAACGCAGTATGCGGGATTACCTCTTCCCACAGAAGCCGGCATATACATATATACATCAGGCACTTTGGGATATCATGAGGAAAATGGGCTTTCCATCACATATAGTACAACTGATAAAAATGCTCTATCTAGACCAACAAGCAGCGGTTAGAATAGATGGTGAGAAATCAGACTGATTAGACATCAAGCAAGGAGTCCGTCAGGGCTGTGTGCTGTTCCCCTATTTGTCTAACATGTACGCCGAAAATATAATGAGAAATGTCAGAGATGATATAACCAGGCAGCAATATGATACCTTAAATATCGGTGGTCATGAAATATCAGCGATTCGATATGCTGATGATACTATCCACATCACAGAATGGTATAGAATAACTAATAACCTCAACCGAAAAGAATAGTGAAAATCACAACTTATAACTTAACATAGCAAAAACAAAGATAATATATACAGATAAAACTAATATGAAGAAAGAAATATATGTTAATGAGGAAACATTGGAGATAGTGGAACAATTTGAATATCTTGGGTGATAAATTACCAACAATGGCGACACAATGAAAGAAATTAAAATGACGAATATCTATTGCACTTCAAAAACTAAAACAACTGAATAAATTGTCGCGTAGGACAGATAGACCTACATAAATTAGATCTTTAAGAGCATGTATCTTTTCCATTGCAATATACGCCTGTGAGACCTGGACACTTACTAAACAAGCTAAACAGCGCATAAATGCCTTTTAATATAAATGTTATAGACGGTTACTAAGAATATATTAGATACAGAAACGTACGAATGCATCATACGACAAGATTGATTGATTGATTGATTGATTGATTGATTTAGGAACCGACATCAAAGCATTCGGGGCATTCCCATAAGCGCTCCGGCCCCATCCTCAGCAGCCAGCGAAGAGTTCCAACACTAATAGTTCCAGTAGCAATCTGATTATATGTCCGTCTCTCCTTTCCTCTGAGCGCCGAGCGTTGGCCAGATCCCCTCGTCACACCTCGCTGCCTCATTTCCTTCCAACCCCTGGTGCTTCTATGTTTGCAGTTTTGCTCGTATACATATTAAAGAGCACCGGTGAGATTGCGGATCCCTGTGGCAGTCCCGGAGTTAAAATATGTGTTTGTATGCATCCTCGAGATCACGCACTGCCGCCATCGTTTCCTGTCTACTTTGGAAGCCCTCATAAACGTCAAAGGCAAAAGTGGCTGCATTTGACCAGGTATCTTTTCCTTGCCTGTAGATCCCCAGACCTCTTAGAAGAAGCTTCCCCCATTCCAAAAAATCCTGCAGCTTAACAGCGACTATCTTCTCTATAACTTTCCCAAATGTATTGTGAAGAGTGATGATCCTAAAGCCGCTAAGCTTTGAATGATCCTTGAATGGTTTTGGGAAAGGGATGAGATAGCTATGTAACCAGTCCTGCGGTACTAATGCTGTCCTAATGCTCTGATTAAAGCAGTTGATCATTTCCTTCAGGTCTACATCGCTCAAAACCTTTATGTGGCCATACCTAGCACCATCGGGCCCTGGTGCCGTGTCATTTGCCTTTTTTCAAAATATGTTTAACATCTTCAACCCGTATGATGTCTTCATAATGCATATTATCCATTGTGCCAGATAATTCCTCTCTAACTGCATCCTTGGTATCAGCATCATTATGATTGGTCTGCTTAAAAAATCTCTGGAGAAATTCCTCCCCCTTCTCTTTGTCTGTTATCACGCGTACACCATCCTCTTTATAAATTGTTCCCACTGTCATAGGCCGATCTTTTCTTTGCATTTGTCTGTGCAGTTTCCAGAATTTTCGCAGTGTTTTATCACCACCAATCTCCTTCATAAAACATTCCCATTTTACGTTCTTGGTCTCTGCAGCACATCGCTTTAAAGCCTCCACCTTGTCTTTCTTGTCATTTTCCGCTGTGTCTATGTCCTCTCGTGAGCTTCGACGTGTCTGTCGCACTTTCCTTAGCTGCTTCACTGCAGCTCTCTTTGCTATCCAAGCATTGTCTACTTTTGAGGTCCACCATGGGGACTGCAAAAAAGGAGTTTTAACAGTCCTGTTGCATGCCCCCTGTCTAAGTTTCCAAGAAGGCTGTAGGTCCACTCCTACCGGAATGTCTTGCACGCTCTCCCAGACTTAACTTTCCTGGATTTAGAGATCAGGACTGAGCTCCCATGGTAATTCAAAACAGTCCACTTTACATCAAGGACTGATGACTGGGAGACAAGTGCCAAGTCAATAGCAGTGTCTGCATCGCCAGGCCTCATTGCCATTCTAGTCGGCCTACTGCCATAGTGCAAGTCCTCTTAATTTACAGCCATGTCTTATTTCATTGACTTACACTACGGTATCGTTGGCTCATTAACAATAGGCAATAAAGATAACTTGAGAAACAAATTGTCGACACAGCGTGAAACGAAATACACACGTGAGATTTATTCTGGTTGTCCAGAGATTATATACATAGGTAATAACACACGTCTTAGTGTCCCGAGATATTCGGGGAGCGGCCTAAGTTACTACGGGTACTTACTGACCTTCGCATGTCCTCTGTCTTACCGTTATCATCTCCACAATATTTCCTTTGCTGAATCAATCTGTCTCTGGTGTTATCACTTGTGCCGCATAAATTCGTCTAGAGATTGTCGGTCGTTCATTTATCCATGGCGTTTCCAGTAACTGTTTTTAGATATTCGTAGTTCCGAATAAGTCCGCTGTCATCCTTCAATTTCTTGTAACCAAAATACTCCGTCCTTAGAAAACCAAAAACACGTCCGTTTCCTTCTGAATTCACACAACGTACCCTCCGTTGTCAAGTTCCCGTTGTCCGGTGAACACGGCCGTGACGTCCTAGTGGTCGTGCGCTGTCCACTATACTGTCCACTGCAGTTCGCCTTGTGTTTATCTTTTGGTTCCATGCAAGGTGTGCTTTTTCTAAGTAGCTATATGGCACCTACCATCATTTATGCAGACCACATCGGAGTCCACCATGGCATCCGCAAGGGCAATTCCCTGTCGATTTTCTCCACTACTATCCCAATCTCTGTTCCTCGCATTGAAATCTCCACATATGAGTAGCCTATCACCTGGTAATTCCTCTAATTCCTTAAGCCAGTCCCATTGTTCTTTTCTGACAAAACATTCCACTGTGGCATATACATTAATGATGTTCCAACTTAGGTCACCAATCTCCATTTGTATGCCCTGGACCTCTATTGCACTATGATTCCACTGGCTCAAGTCAAGTACAACATGCTTCACTCCTTTCTTCACCAGCAGACCATGCCCATGTCTCTTCTGCCCAGTGGGGCTTATATAACTGACGTACCCAGGGCAATGGTATTCGTCTGTATTTAACTCCTGGAGCATAAGGACATCAAATTAATATATTAGCCTCTCCAATACAGGACCTCTCTGCCTGGCACTACGACAGTTCCAGTATCCCACTCTTACATGGTTGAAACCTAGTCTCTCCACTTTTCGTCTTGTTATCTTGGCGCCTGCCCTTCTATTTCTATGCCTTCTTATCACACCATTTCCTCACCTTCTCCTCCTCACCCTCTCTTCGCTAGCCTCTAAAGATGTGTCAAGCGCAGAGCACGTGCTCCTTAGCTCCGGCGACGATTCCCGTGTTTAATGAAATCCATAACGAAAGTTTGGATGTTGCAGGAAATAACCGGTCACCCTAGCATTGCCTGTTTACTAGGGAAGGGGCAGGGGATGTCCCTCAGGTGACCATACGCCTGGCGCCGCCCCGCCCGCATACCAGACGTTCCACGTTCACGACCAACTCACCCGTGGTCATTCAGTCCTCGGCACGTCGGTCCATCTTAAACTTGAGGGTTTATAATCGGAGTTTTCCATCTCCTAGATTGACGGCTGTAATAGCTAACGGGCCCAATCTACCCTGGGGCACGAGGTTCTAGCGCCTCATTCCTGACGAACACAGTATATACATGTATACAGGGAACAAAACCAATGTCATACAATATCTATTAAATAGTACATAGTTAAAGTCACTACACAATGGAAACATAACTCGCCTTTCGATAGTTTAGCACCAAACGAAGCAGTGACGACATCAGTAATCTGGTTAACTATATACGTTGAGCTCTGCAGTACGACATGTGACCAGATCACACACTGACACAACCAGGACAACATACATGACTTCTGCCGTACGCCAATAGACGAAGTGGAATTTATGAATTAGCCTTTTGTTTTTGAAGCTAGATAGTCTTGCATTTAGATTTTGTAACAGGTAGCTTGGGTGCACTGGAAGTTCGCTTGGAAGTTGTAACCAGAGTTTCATTCAGAATGACCAGATGTTGTATCAAAGACTTGTTATTGAACATGCTCGCCTCTCGGATGGCGTCCAGGACTTTCCCAAAGGAGTAGATTCTGAACATTGGCGGGATTTTTATATCCAGACTCTTACATAGATGGGAATATCGCTGGCAGTCCACTGCCGCAAATTGATCGCTGTCTTGATGCCTTGCCGACTTTTTGAAAGTGGCTTTGGGTGCGTCAGTATGGCGGTTCAAGTGGATCGTCAAACCTAATCATTACCAGATCCTTGTATTTGACAAAGGCATGAAAGTTATCATCGTCCAGCCCAGACACCTTCTGACCGTCAAAGCAAACATCGTAGGATAGGACCGGCTCTTATCTTCTACAGTTGAGTGACCTGGAACTGATTGTTGACCTGGGCGTAAATGTTCATCGTAGACAGTGTTCATCACCACCTTTTTTTTTTTTTGGTGGAGGAGTTGAAGAAGTGGCTATAGCGTCGTATGCGTTTTCATCGGCCGGTACAGTGCCGCTCAAGTTCCCATATATCGAGCTACTTTCTGGGGCAGAGTGTCTTAAGGGTGGTAAATCCATATGTACATGTACGCTGCCTCGAAATTTTGGAGCCGAGGTCCTTGTTCCAGGATAGTTCGAGTAAATGCTCTCGTCGGGGTCTGGCTTAGGGGGTCTCGGGGAAGGTATGTTGTGGGTATGTGACTAGCGTCGGCTTGAGAGCTTCTGGTGGTTATTTCAGGGAAAACGTCTCACAGTTGTGGTGCTGTTGTGACTAAATTTCGTCACATAATTGATCAACTCGTAATTGAGGAGACCCAGGAGCTCGTGGGGAGTCTAGCAGCTCGTCGTGAATGTGTGGTGGCTTTAACTACTTGTTTCACGCAGGAAGGCAAACACCTGGCCGCAACTAATCGACCAAAGGTGGGCGTTCTATGAAAACTCTAGATTTGTTGAATTTTGGTGACGACTCTAAAGTCCCCTTGGAAAGAATCACATATTCTTGGTTTACAGATCTTCTAGCACTTCATAAGGATTTGCTGGTGAGACTTGTGGAGCACCGTAAGCTTCGGTCCCCATGTATAATTGATCTACAGACGTCACGCTTTGTGAATCAGTAAACTACTGATGTGTAGATGATCTTTGTCTGTGCGGCACAGCTGTTGATAGCGACTGATCACTGAAACCGATATGCGATTGTGACCATGGAAATGCTTGGCTTGAGAACCGTAGCTCACGATAATTAGCTGGGAATCTCAGTTTTAATTACTAGGCAACATTACCTTTTGAGCTGAACTCTGATACAGCACTCCGCTACAGAACTGGTGCCACAACTTTGCTATGTCGATGAGGGCTGTCAAGCGACTGTACTGCGACAGATGAAACCGCTGGGCAGCCAGAAGCATGTCAAGGTCGATTTTGTTGTCATCAGTTATATCAACAACTGCATGAGCTTGCTGTAAAGTTGTGGCAGACACAACACTGTAATTCTGCGTAATGCATCTGTCGCAGCACCTTCCACATGAGATTGTCATTGTTGTGGACAGATTAGGCATCTTACCTTCCGGCTGTGAGCCTGTGTTGATGCATCTTCTTTGTCGGAAGAAACAAAAAACAATCTTCGTCCTAACGGAAGAAAATGTTTACAACCATTTTGCCCCAAGGGGCAATATATCTGAATATTGAAGAAGGTTGGCTACTGAAGCCCCTAAAACAAAGACAACTTAAATATTTTGATCACTTTAAACGTCATAAAAGTTTAGAGAGAACAATAATGGAGGGGTCTATGCCCGGGAAGAGAAGAAGAGAAAATACAAAGAGAAGATGGGTGAAGGATGTGGCGATGATCTCCAGATGGGTGTATCGGATGCAGGACATCTTGCTCATGACCGAGAAGTTTTCCGTAATGTTGTTTTGAGAGCGAGGTTCTGGAAAGGACATGCTACTAAATGAATGAATGAAATATATATATATATATATATATATATATATACACACACACACACACACACACATTCATAAAGAGGTTTTGAACGTAGACAAAGAAATGCAAGAACTATACAGAGTGACAGTGAAAAATTGGTACAATTCAACAGCTAAAATACACAGTATAAACGAACAATGGGGAATGTTAAGAGACTCCATTCTTCAAACGAGCAAACAATATTACCGGATAGTAGCCAAAATGCTAAGAAAAAATGGATGACTGAAGAAATCTTAAAGTTGATGGCCGAAAGAAAACAGAGTAAAAAAGTTAAACAAGAATATGATAAGATAAATAAAGAAATAAGAAATAATTGTGTGAAGGCAAAAGAAAGTTGGTTAAACGGGCAATGCAAAAAAAAAAAAACAAACAAACAAACAAACAAACAAACAAAAAAACAACGAAACATTGAATTAAATTGTATTAAAGATACAAAACATATGAACAGACAAATCAGTGAGTTCACAGGAAGAAAAATTATAAGAAATACAGGATGTTTAAAATAAAAAAAAAAAACGGGAAAAATATTATTGGAAGGAGATGCTATAATGAAGAGGTGGAATGAGCTTATAAGAGAATTATATGATGGAGCAAGGGAAGCATTAACAGAAGGAAGGAACTTAGGAGGTCCACCTATTCTAAAAGAAGAAATCGCTGACGCTGTCAAACATATGAAGAAAGGAAAAACAGCTGGGCCAGATGGAATCATAATAGAAGAATTAAAAGTACTGGGAGAATTTGGAGTAGATATATTAACCAAAATGTTGAATGACATTTATAGCAATGAATATCTACCTAGCGATTTGCTTAAATCTGCATGTAGAGCAATACCAAAAAGACCAGGAGCAATTGAATGGGACAATTTTCGTACGATTAACCTCATAAATCATGTCACTAATCTTCTACTCGGAATTATAATGAAAGGAGCAAGAAAGAAAATAAAAACTGAAATTGGTGAAGAACAGTATGGATTAGGAAGGAAAGGGTGAAAACAATGCAATAAGTACATTTTATTGCATATCCTTTACAGGACATCGCTGTCAACATCAGCATCTTTCAGCTGATTATTGATTTCTTGACAAGATTACGCTCAGTAGTTTGCCGTTGCTTTCTGAGCGACCGGCTCCATACTCTCATAAGTCACTGGCGCGACTCGAACCGCTTCTAATTCTCGTGCGCTTACGTCAACCACGAGAGTATTCGGGGATACGGAGAAATAAATACATTACGGACACTAATAGAAAGAACAATAGAAACACAGAAAGACATATATTTGTGCTTCATAGATTATACTAGCCGGTCTCTCTGGCCGAGGGGTTACAACACTTTCTCCGTAATCCCGTTTATCACGCAGTCTCGTAGCGGGAGAGAACTGGGAGCGGTTCGACTCCCGCTGGTGACCTGCGGGATACTGAGCCGGCCGCTGAGAAAGCAATGGCAAACTACTGAGCGTAATCTTGCCAAGAAATCAACAGACAGCTGAAAGATGCTGCTGTTGACAGCGATGTCCTGTAAAGGATATGCAGCAAAAAAAAAAAAAAAAAGATTATACTAAGGCATTTGATAATTTAAAACGTGATGAACTGATTAAAATTTTGGAAGATATTAACATTCATGGGAAAGATCTCAGAATAATAAAGAATATTCACTGAAATCAAGTAGCAGTAATTAAAAATGGGAAATAAACGGGGCAATTATGGATAAATAAGGCTGGCAGTACGACAGGGCTGTTTTTGTCAACTGATATATTCTCCCTCTATAGCGATGTAATAAGGAGAGAGTTCAAAGAGAAGCCAGGAATAATATTCGGAGGTTATAATATAAACAATATATGCTATGCAGATGACACCGTTATGATAGTGGATAATGCTGCAGATCTACAACAATTGTTGGACGTTGTTGTAACAGAGAATGCAAAGAGAGGACTCTCATTGAATATCAAGAAAACAGTAACAATGGATGTCAAAGAAAAAGGTGACACCAAAATGTGAAATAGAAATAGAAGAGAAAATTCTTAACCTAGTGGATAGTTTTAAATCTGTTGTTTGTCAATCAAGAATGATGATGACCATTCATTTCATCAAGTGGGGTTGAAAGTATGGAGCCGTGAGTTCTAAGATGGCTGGTAAGGCCTAGTTTGGCTCGAACTGTTCTTTAACAATGTGGGCAAAGAATGCTTGACGTTCAAGGAGGAGGGTCTCCTGTTGTGATTTTTCTGTCCAGCCTTTTTTCACAGCTCTTGCAGTCCTGTTTGCTTCGCAAGAGACTGCAGCCTTACGTAATGATGTACGCCACGAATTTGGGTCTTTGGCAGAGGTCTCCTAAATGTCATGATGAATTCCAAAAGCTGTTATTGAGATATTCAGAATGTCTTTAAAGCGTTTCCTCTGACCGCCTAGGAGCGTTTACCACAACGCATCTCGATAAAAAAATTCGTTTAGGGAGCCTGTGATCTGACATGCCAGCCAAGAGACCAGCTCAGCGAAGCTGATACTTCATTAGTAGAGTGTGGATACCGGGCATGAATGCTCTTTCCATTACTACGGTGTCTGGTATCTTGTTTTGCCATTTAATTTTCATTAGTTTCCTAATGGTATATTGTGTGGAAGTGGTTTAATTTCCTAGCATGTCGCTGGTAAACAGTTCAGGTTTCACAAGCATATAGCAGTGTGGCTAATACAACTGCTTTGTAGACTTTCAGTTTTGTTTGCAGGCTTATTCCATTTCTGTCCCACACATTCTTGTACAGTCTGCCAAAGGACACGCTGGCTTTGGAGATGCTTGCATTCACTTCGTCATCAGTTGTGGCAGCTTGGGACACAGTGCTGCCAAGATAGGTAAATTTGTCCACTACACTTAGTCTATGACCATTCACCTTGATATTCGGCACGGTGTGATTAATCTCTGGAGCTGGCTGCTACATAACTACAGTCTTCTCCAAGTTGATATTGAGCCTAAAGTTGGCACAGGCATATGAGAAAGCTGAAGCGTTGTGTTGCATGTCTGCTTCTGAGTTGGCATATAGAGCACAATCATCAGCAAACAGGAGCTCTCTGACGATGTCGCTGGTAGTTTTGGTTTAATATTTTAGCCTTCTGAGATTGAACAACTTTCCATCCATGCGGCAGTTGATGTCTATTCCAATGTCCATGTTTTCGAAGGCATTCGTTAGCATAGCTGAAAACACGATTCTAAACAGTGTTGGTGCCAGAACACAGCCTTGCGTCACTCCATTGGTGACAGGAAAAGGCTTAGACAGTTCACCATTTTCCTGTACTCTTGCCTGTATATCATTATGAAATAGCCGCACTATTTGGACAAACTTTCGTGGACAGCCACATGTCGCCATTATCTTCCACAGTCCTTCTCCGCTGACTGTATCAAAAGCGTTGGTAAGATCAATGATAGTGGAGAACATTTCGGAATTCTGTTCCTGACATTTCTCTTGCTACTGCCTTTCAGCAACAGTCACGTCAACATTTCCTCATTTTTTTTCTGAAACCACATTAACTCTCAGGAAGAAGATCTCGGTGGAGATGGGCTGTGAGGCGACTGAGAAGAATTCTGGCGAGTATCTCCCCTGCAATAGTGAGCAATGAGACACCTTGACGGTTGTCACAGGATTGGCGGTTTCCTTTACGTTGGTAAAGGTGGTCAGTTGACGCGTCCTTGAAATCTTGTGACGTGGCCTCGTTCACCCATATGTTTGTAAAGACTTGGTGAAGCTGCTCTATTAGAACCGGTCAGTTTTAAATACCTAGGGGCACTTATAAAATCAGATGGAAGATGCACAACAGAGATTAAGAGCAGAATAGGGCAAGCAAAAGCTTCATTTCAGAAAATGAAGAATATTTTATGCAATAAGTCACTATCATTGAATGTAAGAAATAGAGTGCTGAAGTGCTATACAGAACCTTTTTTGCTATGTTGCTGTGCATCTTGGAATGTAAATTAACAAATTAGGAAGTGCTTGGAAGCAACAGAGATGTGGTTCCTGGGACGAATGTTGCGAATTCTTTGGACTGCCAAAGTAACTAAAAACAAGTGCCTGAAAGAGGCTAATGAAACTAGAACACTATATACAACAATAAGAAAGAAACAAACAATTGACTTTGATCATGTGATGAGAAGAGAGGCATTGGAGAACATCGTGACAACTGGAAAGATCGAGAGGAAGAGAGGGAGAGGCAGACCAAGAGAAATGATGCTGGATCGATTTGGACGGTGGCATTGGTGAATAACATCAACAGAGTTTCAGTCCCGATAACTAAAGACCGAGATCTGTGGAGAATCGTAAACGCATACGCCAGCCGGCATGGCACTTGATGATGATGATGATGATGACAATGATATATATATATATATATATATATATATATATATATATATATATATATATATATATATATATATATATATATATATATATATATATATATACTACCTAGTCTTACCATCTCATCGCCATTTAAATCGGTGCGAGTTAACAGAAATTGTTATGTAGGGTTCGTGACAAGGTCATACCAAAACAGAGACAGAAAACCCAAACTGGACTGATGACGATGACATGTCCACTTATCCTAACACGAACTCTACTCAGCCGTGCAAGAATGTCCAGATGTTTACCCAGCCGTGCAAAAATGACATGGCGTATACTCAGCCGCGCAAGAATGACCGGGTCTTTACTTTTGTTGTTGTTGTTGTTGCGTATCCCTTATGGGACGGTGCAGTCAACACCAGCATTGTTTAGCTGCTGTTGATGTACTAGGCAAGTGTTACGTTCAGTAGTTTGCCATTGCTTTCTGAACGACCGGCTCACATACCAGCACATTATAACACAACGCGACACGGTCTGCTGCACAAATCGGTCGCAGCTGAGCTTCGAACGTTTGGTACCTGGCTCACGAACCGCGTTCGCAAGCCTTTAGCCACGGAGCTGGCCTGGTCTTTACTTAGCTGTGCAAAAAATCTAAATGTTTATTCAGCCGTGCAAGAGTGACAAGGTGTTTACACAGCCGTAGAAGAAAAGAGGCAGCTGCTGTATTTACAGTCGACGGACGACTAAATCAAATCAAATCAAATCAACTTTATTAGGGTCACAAATTGGGTGCGCAGGCCCGTCTTACATTCGGCCCTTCCAATCACTCGTCTTTCGTTCATCAAGAGCATTATACATTTACATAGGAAGAAAAATAAACATTGTGAAATGAATGTTGTAAACATAAACAAGGCTAATTACCATGTTATGAGGCCCATCTCCCACCTATCCATACATCACCCCACCCACACACACACACCCCCACCTACCCACACACACGCGCACCAAGGGACACATACACACCCCTACCTACCCACACACACGCACACCAAGGGACACATACATACCCCACCAACCGACCCATCCCCCTCCCGCACATCCCCCACCCACACACACTGCCCTCACCTGATCCCCCAACCAAAACACACTCGCCACCCACAAACATTCCCCCACCAACCCACACATCCCACGCCCATCCACATCCTACCCCACACATCCTCTCCCCACCCATCCCCCAGCCACATCTCCATCGACAACATATTCCCCACCCACACACACAATCACCCACCAACCCACACATCGCACATCCACTCACACATCCCCAAACCATACACACACATCCCCACCAACTGACATGTCCCTACCCCCCCCCCCCCCCACACACACACACACATCTCCCTAACCACCCATACATCCCCAATCCACTCACACACACTCCACTACCCACACATACAACTTCCACCCACCCACACATGCCTTAACCTAATCCCCCACCACACAATCCCCCACCCGCACATCACATACACCCCCTACCACGCACTATTCCCAACCCACGCACCACAAACACACATATCCCTCACCAACACATCCCCACTTACACACCACACACATATCCCCCACCAAGATACCACACAATATTCCCACCCACACCCACACAGATACCCTTACCCATCCACCCCACATACCCCCACTCACACACCACAAAAATCCCCCACATACTTCCCCCAACCACCACAATCCCCTGCTCACCCACACATATACCCCACCCATACGCACATTCCCCACACCCATCACACACATCCCCCACACCACACACTATCCTCCACCCATACCACCACAAACATACCCTCCACACACACATCATTCACACATCCCCCACCAACACACCGCACACATATCTCAAACCCACACACCATACACTTCTCCCCACCCGCCCTTCCATCCCAAATCCACCCAACACAATCCCCTACCCACACAACCCCGCCTCCCACACATACTTCCTCAAACCATCCACACATCTCCACTTACATAAACACACATCCCCTGCATCCGTCCCATACACATATCCTCCACCCATACACACATCCCCCACACCCATTCCAACACCCCTACTTTCACCCCCACACATCCATCCACACATCCCACCAACACCCACAAATACCACTACCCACCAAAACCCACACACCCCAACCCATCCAAATGCATACCCCCACCCCACCCCCGCCCACACATATCCCCACACTCACACACATCCTCCACATACACTCACACTTCCTCACATCTAGACACATACAAAATGTCTCACGTTAGTATTGAAACTAGTATGAACAAACTCCCACACTTTACTGACACACATACACTGACACTTGTCATGAGCAGTCTCATAAAAATGTTAAACATGGAGAAAAATGTGTACATAAAATGTATGTGACGTAAAAATAGTGATGCTCTCTCTCTCTCTCTCTCTCTCTCTCTCTCTCTCTCTCTCTCTCTCTCTCTCTCTCTCTCTCTCTCTCTCTCTCTCTCTCTCTCTCTCTCTCTCTCTCACACACACATTCACTCTCACGCTCACACATTCACTCTTCCGCTCATTCATTCACTCTCACGCATTCACTCTCCCGCTCATTCACTCTCACGCTCACTCATTCACTCTCCCGCTCACTCATTCACTTTCCTGTGCACTCATTCACTCTCCCGCTCACTCATTCACTCTCCCGCTCACTCATTCACTCTCACGCTCACTCGTTCTGTCTCTCATTCACACTCACTGACTCACTCACTCAAACTACAGTAATGAACATGAGTTTATATTATGCATGATAAAATCAAATGGTATTTAACTGATAATATGACAGATGAGAATACACAAACATATGGATTCGCGTGTTACATAACATGCGTGTTACATGACATGCATCTGCTCAGCTCTCTCTCTCTCTCTCTCTCTCTCTCTCTCTCTCTCTCTGTCTCTCTCTCTCTCTCTGTCTGTATCCCTTTCATATACACACACTCAAACGCATGCGCGCGCTCACACACACACACACTCACTCTCTCAATCACACTCTCTCACACATACACATACACATGAACGCATGCACATGAACGAATGCACGCACGCATACACTCCGTCACTCACTCTCACACATACACGTACGAATGCATGCACTGACACATTCCCCCACCATTTCTCGCTCAATCACTCTCTCCACACACACGCATGCACGTGCGCACACACGCATTCACTCTCTCCCTCTCACTGACACCCACTTTCTCTCTCTCTCTCTCTTTCTTTCTCTCTCTCTCTCTCTCTCTCTATCTCTCTCGCTCCCACACGCACACACATATATAGTGAACAATTATAGTTAAACAATTATAATGAACAATTATACTGAACAATTATACCAGTAAATGAATTATGGTGGCATATAGTCGGTATGGATTAAGTATTGAAAGAGTTTTCGGTTAAATGTGTAGGGACTCATTGGAGTTTTCAGATCTGGAGGCAGATCATTCCATAAGTGAGCACCAGAATAGGCGAAACATGTTTTGTATAGGTCCAATCTAGGCTTTGAGACATTTAACAAATTTAGGCGCTTGCTGTTCATTGCATTAGATTGAATCAGCGGCAGAAGATACTCTGGGGTATTTTGAGATATAATTTTATTCACTAATTTGGCTTTGTTGAAAAGGAAGCGTTTTTGTAGTGGTAGAAGTCTTAGATGACTGTACAAATTATTACTTTCAACGTGCTTTATGTCAGAAACCAGACGAATAGCGCGGTTTTGTAGAGAACATAGTCGTTTTAAATTAGATTTAGGGCACCATCCCAAACTGTGGAACAGTAATCGAGATGTGATTGGATAAAGCATGTATAGAATATTTTTCGTGTGCTTTCGTCCAGGAAGTGCTGAACTTTAGCAAGTTGGTAAACTTTTTGTGCTATTTTCTTGGTAAGAGCGTGAACATGAGAGCTCCAGTTCAAATGGCTGTCTATTAAAAGCCCTAGTGTGTTATGTTCAGTCACATTAACTATAGGTAACGTGGCCATGCGGAGTTCGAGCGGTGATCCAGTTATGGCTAGTGTCTGTAGTTTTTGTCTGGTCGTTATTAGCATGGATGTGGTTTTGTCGATGTTAATTTGCATGCGGTTTTCATTGCTCCATCTAGTAAGATTATCAAGTTCCTTTTGTAAAGAATTCTCTAATTCACTACGGTATTCTTGACTAGTATATATAGTACAGTCGTCTGCGAATAGATCACATGTTGTATTGATATATAAAGGAAGATCATTAATATAAACTGCAAAAAGCAGCGGACCTAGTATTGAGCCCTGAGGCACACCAATATTAAGCTGTGTGGGTCTTGATAGACAGTTGTTGAAGGACACGACTTGTTGCCTGTCGGATAGAAATGACGTAATTATGTTCACCATGTTGGTGCTTGTCTTCATTTGCTTTAGTTTTCTCATTAAAATATCGTGATCTACCATATCAAAAGCTTTTTTAAAGTCTACAAACACCGCTCCACAAATTCTACCGTTGTTGATGTTTAAGTGCCAGTTATCGGTCATTTTTGTTAGAGCACTATGGCAAGAATATTTAGGTCGAAACCCAGATTGACTGTTAATTATTAGATCATTGTTAATTAAATGGTGTAACGTTATTTTATGAATGTGTTTTTCTAGTGGTTTTGATAGCGACGATAGTAAGGAAATAGGTCTATAATTACCCAAAACGCTATTATCGATTGAGCCATTTTTAATAAGCGGAAACACTTTAGCAATTTTAAATGCAGATGGAAAGTAGTTTTTGGCCAGGCACTGGTTATATATGAACGTTAAGGACTCGCTAATGACTGGTGCAGCACAACGAAGAATTCTATTACTGATACCATCTAGGCCGTGTGAGTTTGTTGATTTGAGGTTCAAGAGATATTTATAAACGTCTGCAACAGACATTAAAGGAATCTCAGCGGGAATATTTCTGGCGCACTTCTCCTCACAGAATGATGCCAGTGAACTTAAATTACACGATGAGTCTGGTATTGAAGACTTTAGATTCTCTTTTTCTGATTGAAAGAAACAACTGAATTCATCGCATGTTATAGAATTTGGTATTGCTGATTCTGTAGGGCGTTTCTTATTGGTTAGCAAGTTAATAGCCTTCCATATATTTGTACTGTTTGAATTATCTACAATCAAATTTTTAAAATGATCTTTTTTTATCCTACGAATTTCATATTTAACTTTATTCCTTAGTCTACGGTAATTGATGAAGTCTTTATTTTTGTGTGCTGTATCTCGCTCTCTCATGATTTCCAGCACTTCTCTAGTGACCCATGGGGATTTATGTTGATTTTTGACTCGAAATTCTTTGATTGGCACGTGTTTATCGAACACATTGTAGACTGTCTTCGTCCAGAAAGCTAATGCATCGTCCTGGTCAGGAAGTTGGTAAACGTGATCAAGGGCTGCTTTTCTTAAGTCTTGCAAAAATAAATCTTGGTTGAATGCTTTATAATTCCTAAATTTGATACTTACATGTTTATGTTTAAGAGGTTTGAACCCAATTCTTGACCATGTACAACATACCGGGTAGTGGTCACTAACTGTACAAACAGGAACAGAACATTCAATAATATTATCTGGACAAGTAACATATATATGATCAATTATAGTTGAGGATGTGTCAGTAACCCTTGTGGGACGGTTTATTAGTTGTTTGAAATTGTAAGAAAGAATGATATTGTCCCATGTCTGGTTGGATTTACTAATATCTATGTTGAAGTCACCTAGTATCATAACTTCTCTACCTGCTGTAAACACTCTATCCATCATTGTAGTGAAGCAGTCATACCAACTGTACCCGGCACAAGGATTCCTATATAGGTATCCAATGAGAAACGGCTGTTGGCTGGCTGGCTTCACCTCTAACCAAACACATTCTATCTCTACTGTCTCGAGATCACTTCTACGGGACCAGTTGAGAGAATTGGAAATGTATACAGCAATACCTGTCTCTAATTTTTGATTTGCATCTTTCCGAATTACTTTAAACCCCTTAAGTGAGATTTCGGAGTCGGTTATTTTGTCGTTAAGACGACTTTCTGTGATTCCAAACACATGGAACTGTTTGGACAGTATTACCGAGAGCTCAGGTAATTTGTCGAGCAGATGAAAGATGTTGAGATGGCCTATATATAGACCATTTTTGCTGAGCCACTGATCGTGATTAGCAAACATTACAAACTAAAAGGAAGATGTCGCTTGTGGTATACAAATTGCAGGGATTTTGAAACTTTATTTAGAAATAGTTAAGGCTGTTAGAGGGGGCAGGAAAATGTCTTTGCTGGAGTGATATCATGAATGCTTGGTGCAGGGCTGCAGGATTGTATCGCATTAGCTGCTGAAGTTGACGGTTCCACTCATAGGGTTGTAGATTACCGTCCAGCGAGGGATTGCTATGAGTGTCACTGGAAGTGCCTACATTGGAAGCAGGCATAGACGGTACAGCACCATTGTTTAACGGTGTCCCCTTTGACATCATAGAGGGAGACTGTTTTAGGGGCAAGGTAGGAAACAAAGTATCATATTTAGCAACATTTGGATTGGAGCTTGGGTTGCTATTCACAACATTGTGTTCCTGGGGTACAGGCAAGGGTGGTGTGGGACGAGAAGGAGCGTTTTCTGAACACTAATTCAAGGGAGCCTGCTGGAAAGCTCCAGAATTCTGATAATTCGAAAACTAGGATAATTAGCTAGTTAATTAATTACTTAATTAATGAGTTTATTGTTAGTAAGAATATTAGCTAGTTAGTTGGGTAATTAGTTGTTGTTTAGGTAGATATAGTTAATTAGTTTGGTTAGTTAATTAGTTAGTTGCTTAGTTAGTTGATTAACTAATTAAATAATCATATATTTACAGTAAGTTGATAAGTTAGTTAGTTAGTTTCTTAGTTACTTAGTATAGTTAGTTGGTTAGTTAATTAATTAGTTGTTTAAGTAACTAATATCGCATTGCGTTAGCTTTTATAAAACGGTATGAGTGCCTCTCGTTCAGGAAGCTAAGATAAACTACTGAACGTAAACTTGTCAAGAAATCACAAACAGCCAAAAATGCTGGGGGTTGATTGCAACGTACTGAAAAGGATATGCAACTAACTTAACTTAGTTAACTGGTTAGTTAGCAAGTTGTTACTTAGTTACTTATCAATATTTAGTTTAGTTAATTAGTTAGTTCCTTAGTTAGTTACTTAGCTAATTATTTAATTAATTAGTTAATTTGTTAGTTTGGGTACTTGGTTACTTGCGTAGTAAGTTAGTTTCTAACTGAATTAGTAAGTAAGTAAGTTAGTTATATAAATGGTGTTGTATGGAGTGCACATTCCATGTTTATTACTTCAACCAGAAATTGCGAGCAAATGTTTTTCTTGTGATGTCTCCAGTGCAAGAAGATATACGGGCAGAGTAATAAATTGCTCAGGTGTGAATGTTTAGCTGAAGGGCGTATAGCAATAAATCCCCTGGCTATGTCTATTAAGCAAAGTGTGTACATATGTCTACAAATATTGAATGTTTGACGGGGTGCCCGCAGATTTAACCATAGAAAAAAAAAAAATGCATTTTTAACGGGCGCTAGAGATGGTAGCAGAAAACAAATCGTATTTCAAACATATAAGGGGCGTTCATTTGAAATCCGTTCGTGCCGCACCGCGCGTAATTTCGTACGCTGAACAAGATCATGTCATAGTCATGTGATAAGTACTGACCAATGAATAAAAGAGCAAGTGCTTATCGTCCCATGGTGCATAGGTTCTGTTTCTGACCGTAGAGAAAATGGCCGAGTTGATCTAAAATCCGCCCAAAGAAGCTCAAAGAACGGTGATTCAGTTTCTTTCATTTGAAGGATGTCGACCAGTGGACATTCCTTGAAGAATGCAGGCAGCGTACGGTAACAAATGTGTGTCGAAGACAACAGTGACAGACTGGGCACGAATGTTTCGGAAAGGACGTCAATTCACGACAGATCTTCGACGGCCGGGTTAAGCGCATATTGTTGCAACAGAAAAAAAAAAAAAAAACATCGCCAAAATTGATGCAGCAGTACAGATGAACCGTTGTAGAAGCATACGTTCGTTAAAGAAAGAATTTGATGTGTCAATTGGGACAATTCAAAAGGTCGTTCGCAAGAAACTGCAATATCGAAAGGTGTGTTCACAGTGGGTATCCCGGATGTTGACCGACCATCAAAAAGAGGAACGCATGGGATGGTGTTTGAACTACTTATCGCGTTACAGAGTGGAGGGGGATGCATTTCTCTTCCGCATAGTGGCATTCGATTAATCATGGTGTCACCACTTTGAGCTGAGCAGCAAAAGAGAGAGCATGCAATGGAAGCATGCTGGATCACCAAAAGTAAAAAAATTCAAGTTACAGGTGTCCACTGGTAAGGTTATGCTGAGCGCATTTTCTGACCATGAAGGGCTATTGTCGGTGTTTAAAGAACCTGGTGTCAACATCAACCATACCAACTACTTGCAAACGCTAGACAAGCAACAATAAGCCATCAAGAATAAACGACCCGGCATGTTTTCTCGCGGTGTGATTTTGTTGCACGATAATGCTCGTCTGCATGTCGCAAAGATTGTGCAGGAAGCATTAGCAATGAAGAAGTTGGAAATTCTGCAACATCCAGCCTATAGTCCTGATTTGTCACCATGTGATTTTAATTTATTCCGACCTCTAAACAAAGCTCCCAAGGGGCAACGATTTCACACATATGCAGACGTAATGAACGCAGTAAACACTTGGTTCAGTGAGCAACCACAATCCTTTTTTAGCGGACGGCATTCGCCGCCTACCTAAGCAATGGGATGCTTGCCTGATGCCTACGGTGACTTCTTCTGACCAACCCATGGTGCATAATTCATTCAAAATGAATGCTTTGTTTAATTCTACCACACCTGTTAATGTTTCTTTCATGCTTTTGTAATAAAGCCATTGGAACGGGTTTCAAATGAACGCCCCTAATATATCAGTGTAGTTTAGGCTACATTAGAATGAATTAAAGGGGAGAAGAAAAAACAACGACAACACAGAATGAAAACAACAGTTATTTAACACCCAAGTAGGCAGAATCTGCTTTTCAAAATTAAAAAACAAAAACAAAAACTGACAGAGCTAGAATTCGAATTTCGGAAAGAAAGATTCCGGTTGTAGAAAAAAAAAGGATAAACTTTCCACCTTGTTCAACCAGCTTTAGCAGCCTTGGTTATAATTGTAATGGCTCATAAATTTTCCTGGTTCTTTGCACTTAAGACGACTTCCACTGATGCATATCTGGCAGGGTTTCTCATTCCATTATTCTAAAGCACGCCCAGCTGTTTTTCCTTTCTTCATATGTTTTAAAGCGTCAGCGATTTCTTCTTTTAGAATAGGTGGACCTCCTAAGTTCCTTTCTTCTGTTAATGCTTCCCTTTCTCCATCATATAATTCTCTTATATGTTCATTCCACCTCTTCATTATAGCATCTTCCTCCAATAATATTTTTCCAGTTTTTGATTTTAAACACCCTGTATTTCTTATTATGTTTCTTTCTTCCTGGGAGCTCACTGATTTATATGTGCATTTGTTTTGTATCTTTAATAGAATTTAATTCAATTTTCTTGCACTGCTCGTTTAACCAACTTTCTTTTGCTTTTAAACAATTATTTCTTTTTACTTTATTTATCTTATCATATTCTTGTTTGACATTTTTACTCTGTTTTCTTTCGGCCTTCAACTTTAAGATTTCTTCAGTTATCCAGTTTTTCTTTGCTTTTTGGCTACTCTCAGGTAATATTTTTTGCTCGTTTGATGAATGGAGTCTCTTTACATTTCCCATTGTTCGTTTATATTCTGTATTTTAGCTATTGAATTTTACCAATTTTTCACTGTCCCTCTGTATTGTTCTTGAATTTCTTTATCTACGTTCAAAACCTCCCTCTCTCTCTCTGTGGTGTGTGTGTGTGTGTGTGTGTGTGTGTGTGTGTGTGTGTGTGTGTGTGTGCGTGTGTATATATATATATATATATATATATATATATATATATATATATATATATATATATATATATATATATATATATATATATATATGAACACGTGGTCATTTCCACCATCATGCACCATCTTACGTCGCACACGCTCGGTGTGTGACTTATCTGCAATAATTTTCTTCTTTGTCTTTATTCCATTTCTGATGTTTGTCCTCCATGGACCACGTTCAACGTTCAGCGGCGAGATGCTCCTAATGTGCATTATCAATGCCTGTATCATTCATGACCCGCTTACACACATCTTTATATCGTAGTAGAGGCCGACCCTTAGATCCCTTACCCATCTGTAATTCACCAAAAATGATGTCTTTTGGTATTCTACCATCATTTATCCTCGTAACATGTCCTATCCATCTAAGTCTACGAAGACTGAGCATGGACTAAACCGTCACACAACCTGATCTTTCCAATACTTCAGTATTTGTGATTTTGTCTTGCCACTTAATACCAAGAATTCTTCGTAGACACCGCATATGAAAGCTGTTTAAACGTTTCTCTTGGTGTAAGTTGACCAGGTGTCACTGCCATAAAGAAGAGTACTAAGGACACAGGCTTGATAGACAAGGACTTTTGTTTTAGCAGTAAGCTTCCTGTTCTCCCAGACTCTTTTTCTTAACCTGTTCATTGTTGTTGCTGCCTTACCAATCCGGATGTTGATTTCCTAATCTAGGGATAATTTGTTATTTACCACTGATCCTAGATATGTAAAATGGTTTACCATCTCTAGTTCGGCGTCGTCAATAAAGATTGATGGTACCCCATGTGCACCTTGTGACATAATCTGTGTCTTCTTTTTGCTAATTGTTCAACCAAATTCAGAACAAGCATTGGAGAATGCAGATAGTAGACATTGTAATTCTTCCTCAGAGTGGGTCGTAACTGCAGCATCGTCTGCAAAAAGCAACTCTCTGATCAGTACCCACCTAATTTTGGTCTTGGCCTTCAATCTCTGAGCATTTTAGAGGCCGCCAACTGAGCGTGAGTGAATGTATATACCACCATCCTGATCACGAAAGGCATATTTCAGAAGAAGTGAAAAGTATATTCCAAAGAGGAACGATTCCACAATGGACAGAAGAGTTGGTGGACAGCCAATCTTCTTTAGTGCCTTGAACAGACCCTTTCGACTGACCAAATCAAATGCCTTTGTGAGGTTGATGAAGGCAATAAACAGTGGTTGATTCTATTCACGGCATTTATCCTGCATTTGTCGCAATGAGAATATCATATCAATGGTAGACCGGTTCTTTCGAAAGCCACACTGTGATTCGGGGTAGACTTGATCTCCTAGGACTTGAAGTCTGCGCAGAACAATTCTGGCAAATACTTTTCCAACAATACACAGAAGTGAGATACCCCTATAGTTGTTGTAGTCGCTCCGATCACCCTTGTTCTTGTACACTGTTATGATGCTTGAATCTTTGAAATCCTGTGGGACTTTTCCTGCTCGCCAGCATAGCTCTATTAGGTGGTGGATCTGTAGAGTGAGTGTGTCTTGCCCATTCCTGATAACCTCTGTTGGAATCCCATCCTTACCTGGAGCCTTGCCAAATGCAAGTTCATTTATAGCACACTTAACTTCTGTTATGGTGGGAAGTGTTTCCAGGTGGTCAAGAGTTTGCAGAGCCTCTATGGCGTTGAGGGCATCATCGGCTAGTTTGGTCTCACTTGAGTAAAGCTCCAAATAGTGCTCTACCCATCTGTCCATCTGCTGTTTCTTATCAGTTATGATTTCTCCAGTCAAGGTTTTCAATGGTGCACTTCTTTTGATCATTGGACCACAGGCTGTCTTTATTCCTTCATACATGCTTCTGATGTTTCCCTTATCACTTGCGATTTGAATGGACTCAACATAACTTGATCCAATAATCATTTGCACACTGCCTGACAGCCTTTTGTACATCCTTCCTAGCTTGTTTTAGCTCACTCAGAGTGTTACGCGTTGGTCTTTCCTTGTTTCTTAAGAGAGCTATCTTCTGTTTATCAATCAAGGGCTGCAGAGTCTGGCTGTTTGCCGCAAACCAGTCCTGCCTCTGATGATCCACAGTGCCGTAAACCCCTAAAGCAGTTTTATATAGAGTTTCCTTAAGTTGACCCCACTTTTCATTTGCTGTACAATTTTCTGGTGTATCAGTGAAAGCGTCTTCAAGTTGCTGTTGAAACTGAAAGCACTTTTCAGGATCATGAGTGTTAATAATATTTATCCTGGGGCTAGATTTGTGTTTAGCTGTGTAGAATCTCTTTGGTCTCAGTCTAACCCTTGCAACAACCAAAGAATGATCCGTATCACAGTCAGCACTGTGGTAACTTCGAGTCTGAATATGGTTCAGATGTTGTCTCCGTGTTATGATGAAGTCCAGCTGGTGCCAATGGCCGGATCTTGGATGTTTCCATGTGACCTTATGCAGCTCTTTTGTTTTAAAAAAGGAGTTTGTAATACATAGGTCGATTTCTGGTGCAATGCTCCAGCAGCCTCTGTCCATTTTCATTCATGCGACCGATGTTGTATTTTCCAAGGCACACTGGCCATGAACTCGAGTCCTTGCCCACACGAGCATTGAAATCACCGGGCATATAAATGCAGTCAGATTTTGGAACTGCCTTGATCACCGAGTCTAACTCCTGATAGAACGAATCCTTAACATCATAAGAGGAATCGAGTGTCGGTGCATATGCAGTAATAATGGTGGCAAAACCACAAGAGGTTGCCAAGCGCAGGGTTAATAGTCTTTCTGTCAGAATCTCCGAGGCGGCTTAATCTCCCCCGCCGCCTGGCAACAACCAGGTACGACCGTGAACTAGACTAACAGCTACTACGCAGGCTATGGCCAAAGGTCAGCGTGGTTCACGCAGACCACGAGAACGGAAAGCAGGGCCAACGAGGGAATCGCTGCTGGTAGCTCAGACAGCCTTGGACAGCGAGACCGGACGGACATGAAAGAGTGTTGCTGTGTATGAGTCGAGACTGATGGAAGAAAGCCTGTATGCTTTGTTTGAGTAGAGTGAAGATTACGTGAGTGATATATTCATTTCGATTTATGATATTATTGATATCTTGCATTGTATGTTTCTGACAATGGCATTATCGCTAACATTGAGCGATGCCTGATGTGACAGCGTTTTGAGAGGTGCGATTAAATTGTTTGAGTTATATCGCCGTGTGTTTGTACACTCATTATGTGTGTGTGAGTGTTTCACGCCTGTTAGTGAACACGAACCTTTGGTCATCTAATCAAGACCCTGACAGGAGTGAACGTGGGCGCTCGTCCGGCTTTGAACGAGGTATATTTGTAAGCCAGACAGTGGACGTAAAGTTTTGAAGACGAGTGAACGTGGGAAGCTCGTCAGTATTTGAACCAGTGTTTATGTTAGAGGAGTGAACGTGGGTGTGACATTAAGATCTTGTGGTTTAAAAAGGAGAGAAGGTTGTAAGAACATAAGTATTAGGACGAACGTTGGAAGCTCGTCCGTGTTTGGACCATACGAATAATAGTGTGTTTGTGTTAGAAGTGAACATAGATGCACCGTCCGGCTTACGAACCGGTTAAATTGTGTTAAAAGTGAACGATAGATCAGATGGAAAATATGAGTGAACGTGTAAGACATGTGTTAAAATGCAATGGAGTGAAATAGTTCTGTAAAGTGAACGAAAGCATCGGAGAAGAAGTCATAGTGAATTGAAATCTAAACGTACGACGAGACGACTGTACAAACATACTTGACGTGCATACAAACCTATAACACTTAGCTGACAATACATACACCACAAAAACATACACATACTAATATTTTCTCTCTCCAAAAGTAAACAGGTTTTTCATCTGAAATTGTAAAGTACCAAGGTCATTTTCCTGACTGAAGAAGACAATCATCCCTTCTCTGGTGAAATTGCCAACAGACTTCCAGAGTTTCAAAATTCCAGTGTCACTTAAGTATTTTTTTTCTCATATACTTTTGTGCGGGATCAGGCCTTGACTGTGTAGTTATTTCGTCATTGTATATTAGATAATTACTGTATTTAGTAGCATATTACAAATATTTTGCATATAAACCTGTGTAACTATTTTGTAACATCACCATGTCTTCGTTACACGACTTTATTGAATCTCGATTAAAATTAAAGTTAACCGGAGATGAATTGACAAAGTGGAGTGAGGCAAAATATGCAGAGTATGTCCAATTACAGGAAAAAGCCAAAGAAAGGGAGGACAGAGCTGCTGAAAGGGAACTGAAAAACGCAGAGTTAGATGCGGATATGAGGAAGGCAGAGTTAGATGCTAAAAACAAACAGGCAGAGTTAGAGGCTAGAAAGACAGAAACAGACGCTGAGCTAAGAAAAGCTGAGATTACTGCACAGAGCAAAAGAGAAGAACTTGAAATGCAGTTAAAAATTAACCAGCTAGAGCTCGAAACATCAGTCGATAGAGATACCAGAAAGCTAGAAATTAAGGGGAAAAAAAATCAATACAAAAAGTATCAAGGGATTGTCAAAAATTTCGTTACTGGGGACTGTGTCTCAGCATATACCCAGAACTTTGAGACAATAATGGAACATTATCAGGTCCCAGTTACAGATTGGAACATCATCTATATGAGGAGTCTGTATGGGGAACCTCCTGCTGGATGTTCAATTATTTCCAGTAGCGAATTCTTCACTGCAAAGCCCACACCGTGTTGCCTGTTTTCTGTCTGCCCTCTACCCTTCCAAAAAAAGGTGTAATTGTTTTCTCTGTGTGACCCTTCCTCAGCGAGGCGAGTCTCCTGCAGGCCAGCAATATCAATGTTAAGGCGATTGAGTTCGGCATCAATCACAGCCGTTTTTCTCACATCGTAAATATTAGTCAAGTCAGTGGAAAGTCCTGGACACATGGTTCTCACGTTCCAGGTTGCAAGCTGTAGCTTTAGGTTTCTATTTTTCTTTTTATTTGTACCTGGTGCATTGGTTTTACAACCTGCGATTCAAATTTTGTCCTAGCCCCAAGCACCCATTGAAGCAGGCAGGCTGTGGCGGATCAGCACCCAGTTGGCCGGGGGCTGCCCAGCTTGAGGCGGGCGGTAGCTGATCAGTGACACCTGTAGGTGTCTCCCACTGCCAGAGGCACGCTTGGCGCCCCATGTCTACGCCAATTGACAGGGACTTATAACCCGTAACAGTTGCCTCTCGCATTGATTCCGAGACCGGTTAAGACCAGGGATGGAGTTATTGCCTCTCCATAGCACAAAGCCTGGGCTAAAATATAGAGATCATGTGTTGCCCATGCAGCACGATCCCTCTCTCGGCCTGCCTAGTTAACTCCAGAGGAAAAGTAACTTCTACATCTGGAACAAGACAAGCTGCAGAAGCTGCCGGATCAGCAAAGCAGTGCTCTAACTGTCCGCCTGTCGGAGCTTCGATCCTAGACCAGCCGCCAACCAAAGCTTAGGGCCTTTTCTGCCCTGCCATGACATTCTGTCTTTAGGTTGCATTTCCTCCCACCAGGGTACGGCTTATACCCTCAAAATTGCCCTCCTCCGCCCGAAGCCGTTGGCACAATACTGGGTGTTGGGTTTGGTAAGCGCCGCCCAACGTTCGGCGCTAACAGAAAGCAGGTAGTACCGTCTACATCTGACTAAGACCTGACTAACATATATATATATATATATATATATATATATATATATATGTGTGTGTGTGGGTGGGGGAGGGGGTATGTGTGTGCGTGTGTGTATGTGTATAACAACCATATATAATATTACACCATCATGTTGTAAATACAAGTACAAAGATTTAATAGTTCAAACTCTAACAATACTATATTGTGTCTTTTATTTCGCAACCTTTTCACCAAATAAAACTTGTAAAATAATGTGCAAATCCTTAAAGTTCTCCCAAAACATTAAAAATAATCTTAATATAAAACGTAAGTAAAATATCATCAGTATTATGATTGTTTCAAATTCGACATCGTGTGTCTGAACAAGTCAAATTCCTATCTTAATTCAATAATTAATGAATGATATATCTTTGTTCAATTAATTTATGTCCAACGACGAAACTACTTGGCATCCATATACCCAAAATAAGCAATAAAGAAAGTGACTTTAGTATACTATGGAAACTGAAAATGTCACAACTGAATAACAAATATTTAAAAAGAAATGTTTATAAGAAGTCAGACGCAGACTGGCCACAGTAATGCAGAAGTTGATCAGTCTTAAGAACCTACGGCAAAACACAAGAAAACAAATTAATTAGAATTGTTATGATCTTGGATCCTTCTGAAGTAATATATTAATGAGTCACTGAGCATTTCGTAATTAATACTGATGAAAATAGAGGCTTTTGAACTTAAATGTTATAGAAAAGTTTCTAGAATATCGTGGACCAATTAGACGAGAAATCTGAACACCAAAGAAAGCTTTATCATAAACAGCATCTTGTTTCGGAAACTGAAATTAGTTAGTTAGTTAGTCTTTCCTCTTGAGCCTAAGGCGGCGCATAGGGCAGAAGTCATGGCTCTCCATGTCTGGCGGTTCGCTGCTACCTGTTATAGATTCTGGATGTTCACTTGGCCGTTGAATGAGCCTTCTCTGATGATGGTTCTACGCAGGGTCTCTCTTGGTATTCCCCGTTTTCTGTTCACTACTGGTACCATAAGAGGGCTTGGTTGGGGAGTCTTGTCGTGTCCATTCTGAGTACATGGCCGATGTAGTTCCAACGGCGTTTTCTTATAAAATTGGATACAGTGTCTTGCTTTGACGCTTGTCTTATTTGCGTATGGGTTCTGAAATCTGTCCAGTGGAGTTTTAAAACGTTTCTAAGACATTTGTTCTAAAATTGTCTAATGTTTTATCTAAAGCTACCGTTGATTTCCAACTCTCACATCCATACGTTAGCAATGGAATCACACAAGAGCTTAAGATTTTAAGTTTCGTATGTTTGCTGAGTGTCTTTTACTTCCAGATGTTTGACAGTTCATTGAAGGCACCAGATGCCAGTGCGATTCTAGATATTATTTCTGGCGTTGAGTCCCCTGTAGATGACATTTTGCTTCCTAGGTCATAATAAACGTCACGGTATATTGACAAGGACATTAATGAAGTGCATTGTTCTTGTGAAAAGGGGCAAAGGTAAAAAATTTACACAGGAATTTCTAGACACTGGAAATCAGTGTTCACGAAGCGGGAGAATTAGCGAAGATAGACCTGTCGGTAGGCTGCGTTGACAGTGAAGTCCTGCATCCGGCCTAGGACTGCTCTCTTTAATTCCACGTGTCTTCTTTGATAGCATGAATGTTTTATTAATGTTTCTTCTCTTTCTATGCCCCAACATGTTGCCACTTAGTAATCTCCAATGGTGTTTCTTCACGTCTTAGATGAGACCAAACAGGCTGTGAGATTGACAAGTAAAATAGTCTCTCAAAAGTTTAATGACAAAATAATAATAATATTGTAGGCATTAAAGTGATCAATGAATATTTAATAGATGGTGTGGGTGTTTGTCTGTCGGTTACCTTGTCTCTTCAAGAGGTACATGTGGTTCAAATTTCATAAAACACGATCGACCCCAGAACCCTGTCAGCGGGAGCAGATTCAAACTTGCCACTACCAGAGAACAAAACATAAGTCGACTAAGTTGGTGAGCGGTTGTATAAACCTCACCAGGGACGACGGCTTCAAAATAATTGGAAACAGCCGTTCAACTTATGTTTCACAACATTTTATTAGTATTGTTGAGCTCTGTTGCCCTCTGGTAATCACAGCGATGTTTCATAAAGTTTTAGTCGAGACCTGGCCATACGAATAACAGACAAAATAGTTCCCTAGAAATGCAGACTTTTAACAAAACATCTGAATACTAAAAATCAAACATGACATTTAAAACAAGCCAACTATTCCTACATTCATTATTTAATAATAGCCTCCATAATGTTAATCAACGTCAAGCATTTCAGATACCATGCAATTCACAAAACTTCCTGATCAATTCTATTTTATACGCGTGTATCTTAATATAAATAAATAATTATTTATATTTTTATAAATAATTATTTATATGTTTAATAATTATTTATATAAATAATTAATATAAAATTTATTTAATTTTATTAATTAATATAAAATACTAGCTGACCCGGCCCGGCTTCGCCCATCCCTAGTGGGGAGCATCTCATTTAATTCATATAAGTAGTCATATAAGTTCTCGTTCCCGTTACCGACTGTCTGTCTGTGTCTGTCTGTCTGTCTGTCTGTCTGTCTGTCTTTCTGTCTGTCTGTCTGTCTGTCTGTCTGTCTGTCTGTCTGACCCGGCCCGGCATCGCCCAACTCCTGGTGTGGAGCATCTCATTTAATTAATATAAGTAGTCATATAAGCTCCCGTTCCCGTTCCCGACTATCTATCTGTCTGTCTGTCTGTCTGTCTATCTATATGTCTGTCTGTCTGTCTGTCTGTCTGATCCGGCCCGTCTTCGCCCAGCCCCTGATGGCGAGCATCTCATTTAATTCATATAAGTAGTCATATAAGTTCCCGTTCCCGACTGTCTGTCTGTCTGTCTGTCTGTCTGTCTGTCTGTCTGTCTGTCTGTCTGTCTGTCTGTCTGTCTGTCTGTCTGTCTGTCTGTCTGTCTGTCTGTCCCTCCCTCCCTCTCTGTCTGTCTGTCTGCCTGTCTGTCTAATCATTTATTGGTTGCAGTTAGAACAACCTTAGATAAACGAAGACCAACTTACAAAAAGCATTAGAAAGAGCACTTGAAAGATCTTTACATCTTCCCCAACAATTAACTTGGGTAAATGGAGCGGCGGCAGCAGCATCAGCAGAAGAAGGAAAAGGAGGAGTAGGAGCTGGGAGGAGGAAGAGGGAGGTGGAGGAGGGAGGAGTAGGAGGGAGGAAGAGATAGGCGGAGAGAGGAGGAGGAGGGAAGAGGAGGAGTAGGGAGGAATAGGAGGGAGGAGGAGGAGGGATTAGGAGGAGGAGAGAGGAGGAGGAGGTAGGAGGAGGGAGGAGGAGGGAGGAGGAGGGAGGAGGAGGGAGGGAGGAGGAAGGAGGAGAAGGAGGGAAGAGGAGGGAGGAGGAGCAGTAGGGAGGAATAGGAGGGAGGATGAGGGATTAGGAGGAGGAGAGAGGAGGAGGAGGTAGGAGAAGGGAGGAGGAGGGAGGATGAAGGAGGAGGAAGGATGAGGAGGCAGAAGGAGGAGACAGGAGGAGCGAGGAGGAGGAGGAGGAAGGTAGGAGGAGGAAGAGGGAGGGGGAGGAGGAGGGAGGAGGAAGGAGAAGGAGGGAGGAGAAGAACGCAAGGGGAGGAGGAGGAGGGAGGAGGAGGGAGATGGAGGAGGAGGAGAGAGGAGGAGGAGGCGGAGGGAGGAGGTGGAGGGAGGAGGAGGGAGGAGGAAGAGGGAGAAGGATGAGGGAAGGAGAAGGAGGGGAAGGATGAGGAGGGAGGAGGAGGAAGAGGGAGGAGGAGGAGGGAGGAGGAGGGAGGAGCAGGAGGGAGGTGGAGAGAGGAGGAGGGTAGGAGGTAGTAGGAGGAGGAGGGATGAGGGGGAGGACGTAGGAGGAGGAGGAGGAGGAGTAGGAGGAGAGAGGAGGAGAAGGGAGGAGGAAGGAAGAGGAGTGATTAGGATAAGGGAGGAGGGAGGAGGAGGGAGGAGGAAGAGGGAGAAGGAGGAGAGAGAAGGAGGAGGAGGAGGGAGAAGGAGGAAGAGGGAGGAGGAGGGATGTGGAGGGAGGAAGAGGGAGGAGGAGAGAGGAGGAGGAGGGAGGAGGAGAGAGGATGAGGAGGGAGGAGGAGAAGGGATGAGGAGGATGGAGGAGGAGAGGGAGGAGGAGGGAGGAGGGGGGAGGAGGTAGGAGGAGGTAGGAGGAGGAGGGAGGAGAAGGGGGAGGAGGGAGGAGGAGGGATGAGGGGGAGGACGTAGAATTAGAAGGAGGGAGGAGGAGGGAGTGGGAGGAGAGAGGAGGAGAAGGGAGGAGGAAAAGGAAGAGGAGTGATTAGGAGGAGGGAGGAGGGCGAGGAGGTAGGAGGAAGAGGGAGGAGGAGGAGGAGGAGGAGGAGGAAGAAGGAGGAGGAGAAAGAGGGAGGAGGAGGGAGAGGGAGGAGAAGAGGAAGAGGGTAGGAAGAGGAGGAGGGGAGAGGAGGAGGAGGATTTTAACGCATATGCCTGTAGACAACTGCAGCGAAAAGGTGGGTCTGTCTATCTATCTGACCCGGCGTGGCTTTGCCCAGCTCCTGGCGGGTAGCGTCTCATTAAATTCATACAACAAAAAAAGTAACTTAAAAGAATGTCCTTCCACACACCATCCATTATTTTTAATGAAAACTCTTTCTAATCACCTGCATGACTACAGTAACTTCTTAAGCATAAAAAGATGAGTTACAATGTTATGCATTGTGCATTATTTTTATGAAAACTTTGAAAATGCCTTAAAGATTGTATCATTATTTATTATAACTCATATGCCGGTACATAACTATAGACACAGAGTTTATAAATCTTTGAAAACGATGCAACAATATGACTATAAGTTATACAGAAAAGTTATTAAAAGTTATGCCCCTTGAAATAACTTTTACAGAGTTAAGTCCCCTTGCTGTATAGAAATTATAATGAAAAATGGAAAATTAAATAATATTCAGTAAGCAGCCGATTTCACACTAAAAAAATATCACAGTTGGCTGCACTGGAATGAAAGGAAGACGTGTAGAAAATTTCATCTCAATCGGATGGGCCGTTCGCGAACGCATATAGGACATACGGACATACAGACGGAGATTGCCTTTTATATATAAGATTATGAGACCTATTGTGCTATCTCTGTGGTTTGATACGATTTCTGTCCGTATTCCATAATTGTAGGTTCATCTGTATGATAGACATGGCTAATGAAGACACACTTTTGTTTTAAAATGTCTAGTTCAGTGGTTCTCAACCGGTGGGGAATTCCCCCCCCCCCCCCCCGGGGGGAATTTTGGGGTTTCCAGGGGGGGGGGGGGAATGAAGATTATTTCAAGATCGCGTTAATACAAGAACCGATTACTTGATCTTGTTTTTCCCTTCATACTTTACGCTTCTGTACGTATCACCCTTCTGAAATTCATTTTATAACGTAAGTAGACTCGCAAATCACATATTATGTAGATGTCTAGACTTGTTTTAGTATGTGCTATTAAATATAGCTTCAATGATTACATATACTGTGTAGGGGCAGGGGGAAATTTTTAGGGAGGAAATACGAAAAGGGGGGGGGGGGGGAAATGACGTTCTAAAAGTATGGTAATGGGAGGGGGGGGGGGAATGACGTCTTAAAAGGTGAGGGGGGGGGGAATGACGTCCTAAAAATATGGTGAGGGGGGGGGGGATGACGTCCTAAAAATATGGTGAAGGGGGGAACGGACCAAAAAAGGTTGAGAACCACTGGGACTCTAGTTGCTCATGCGTCGAAGTACACTTGTTCCTGCAGCGAGGCGCTGTCGTCATTTGGAGGTGACAGGTTCGAATCCCGGTCGGTAACTATAGCTTTCAAATGTTATGTTGTCTATTGCATTCTCTAGTCTCTACTTCTTTCTGCTCCTTCTATGAGCGCCAAACAATACTCTATGTGTTTATTTATGTACTGTCTCAGTGGCCTCAATGGGTTCCTCAATTGATATTCTATTTTATACGCGTATTCCTTCAGGAAGGTCCCGTTGTCATTTAAATGGTGCAGATTCGAATCCCGCTGTGACACAATAGCTTTCAATGTGTATACTGACTAGCGTGTCCTCTAATTTTTACTGTTTTCCGTTATTGTTACTGGTGTCAAAATGATATTCCTTGTGTCTGGTCCATAATATAATAGTCATACTTGCCTGATAGAAAAGAAGTGAACTGACACAACCAGTTTATAATGTCCTCATTTACGACACAGGCGAAATGGAAGTACATAGCATTTTTCAAGTCAAAACCCTCAGCTGAAACTGCAAGCATTTAACCATGATAAGAACAAAACAATCCAGTTATTCGTGTATATTTATGGGAAACTACTGAATGTAAACATTGTCCAGTAAATCACAAATAATAAAAAGTGCTGGGGGTTGATCGCGACGTCCTGTAAAGCAGATGCAACTAACATTGTTAACATGAAATGAGTGAGCCGATGTGTAGAAGTACCCGAGACGTTTATCTGATGCCCAGGGTCATTGTTCAAATCCAATTCGAGGCGGAAGTGGTTATTTAATGATCTAGTCTCGTAGTTCAACCAAGCCGAGAATGGGTACCAGTAAATTGTATAGAAAGTAAAGGTGGTCGGGGTTGACCACATTATTCTTTGAATGCCGATGAGACATAAAGTATGGAACAATCATAATATTCCCAATATCCCTCTTTAAGTAAATACGAGCCCTTTACTTTTTTACATGTAAAAACGGGTAAACGATTACATATTGGGATCTGGTGCTGGGATTATTTTGAGTAAACATCTTCCTCTCGCTCCTAAAAACAAATAAGTTGTGTCCAATTTATGAGGTTGGACAGACCTCCACGTCATTTTGACACAACAAAAATCCCACTTTGGATGTAATTTGAACCTTTACCACTAAACAGAAAAGTCAGTGCACTAATCACTTCTCTACTAAACCTCATATGTATGTATGATATGTTTTAAACAGCATACATGTGATTTCTCAGACAAATATTGTGATTATTTTGGGCTGTCAATGCCAAAGAAAGTGAAAAACAGTTCATTTTGGGGTATACAATAGAAGATAACATTTTAGAACATTGTGGGGAATGGAAAGATCAATGGTACAAGAGAAAGGGAGACCGAGAGAAAATAATGCTAGATGACCAGGGCAGTGGCGCAGTCAAGATTAGCATCAATAGAATTGATCTCAAACATAAAGGACTAAGATCTGAGGAGATATGCAAGTCTACGCCATCAAGCAAAGCATATGGTGATGATGATGATTTTTTAAAGTCTTCCTAACTTATTTATATTTAAAAGCAAGCATTTAACCATTTTTAGAACAAAACAATCTATGTCTTCATGTATATTTAGTATACAATTCAGAAAGCCATGGGAAACTGAATTTAAACAATGTCAAGTAAATAGCAATAATAAATGTTGGTCTGTAAGTAGCAATGGATAATTCAACAGTTGAGATGCCGTACTTACATCATCATCATCATCATCATCATCATCATCATCATCATCATCATCATCATCATCATCATCATCATCATCATCATCATCATCATCATCATCATCATCTTCCACTTTTGCCGTCAAGCATCATGGGGAGGAATAATTAGCGTTCCAGCGACCGGTGGGTGACACTGGATAGTGTCATTCCGTGTGATTGTACAATGTCTTTGATGTCGTCAATCCAATGTTTTTCTTGGACATCCTCTTGCTCTCGTCGCATATGATCTTTGATGTAAGGCCAATGATGGTAGTTGCTGGTGTTGCATTCTAACGAGATGGCCAAACCATTTGATCGTTCTGTCTCTCGATAAATGCGGCACAAGGTGTTGATAATAGCATTTCTTATTTGGTCACGGATTGTTAAATTGGCAGCTCTCCTCAGGCACCTCATCTCACAGGTGTTAATTTTGCGTTAGTGTGATTTGAATAATGTCCAAATTTGAGATTGTTAGCATACGGGTTGGTGTATATATGCTGTTTAATACTTGTCGTTTTGCGGTCATAGGTATGTGTGGATGGTTTAGTATGGATGATAGTTGGTATGTAAGTGCACGTGCTTTTTGACATCTGATTTCGATTTCTCTATCCAATCTGCCATCTTCGTTGATCATATTTCCAAGATAATTGAGTTCATTAACAAGTTTCAGAGCTGTGTCATTTATGTATACTTAGTACTTACAAACATGAATAAAATAAGAATACAATCTAGACAATTTAATGACATGAGGTAAATATGTCGTAGGGGGTTGCATATGTTTTCCTCTGTTCATGGTGGAATGTTAGTGCTCATGTCCAGCACATTTATGAAATCTTGTGTCTAATGTTATCCTTTTAATATATTTTTACATAACGTTTTGTAAACATTAGAACATATTTGACTGTTAAATGTTATAAGTAACTATGGGATATCGTGATTAATGTCCTTTCTTGCAAAAAAAATAATCTTTTGATAATGGATCCTCATTATCATGCCACCATTATTACCATTATTGTTATTATTATTATTATTATTATTATTATTATTATTATTATTATTATTATTATTATTATTACTATTATTACTATTACTATTATTATTATTGCCGGTCTCTCTGGCTGTGGGGTTACAACACTTTCTCTCTGTAATCCCGTTTATCACGCAGAGTCTCGTAGCGGAGCTAGAGCTGAGGCGGTTTGACCCCCGCTCGTGACTTGCGGGATACTGAGCTGGCCGCTCAGAAAGCAATGGCAAACTACTGAGCGTAATCTTGCCAAGAGATCAACATACAGCTGAAAGATGCTGGTGTTGACAGCTAAGTCCTGTAAAGGATATGCTTTAAAAAAAAAAATAATAATAATAATAATTATTATTATTATCATTATTATTATTAAAATGAAAACTTAAAAAGAAGAAAATCCTTGCACATTCCCCAAACCCCCCCCCCCCTTTTTTGCCCTCAAGAACCATGTCTTTTCAGACTGAATTCATGAACAAATACATTTTTGCATGATGAAGCTAATTAGCAAAAGTTTCCCTAAAGTTGTCAATAAGCTTGTTGTCTGCAGAGCTCATCATTACGAAGATTCAGAGCTCATCATACGCTTTATTCTGATCCAGAAAAGTAATCCCTTTTGACTCAACATGAATGTTAGAACCAAAATTGATTACCATAGGGAAATTAAACATCTCTAGGTCTAGTAGTTCGAGGCTAGGAGCATGCACGAACACTTGAACTTCTCGTTAAGCAAGATTCTTGTAGAAAACTGCACGTATAGCACCACTTTTCATGGCCGCTAAATATCCTTCGGCAGTTACTTTCCAAATAGGAAGTAACTCACTTGTTTTATTTCCAATAATAGTCCACGTGAAGCGTCAGCCAGTACAGATTGTCATCTTTCCGCAGCACAACAGTTGAGGGCTTTGGTTAGTTCATCAGACACTCCAAGATTGCGTGCAAAGTTCTCATAAGTGATTACAGGCTGACAGTCAATGGCTAACTGGCCCACACTAAGAAGTCGTTGCGTGAGGTAATCTAGTCCAGCGTTGTTAGATACGTTGACAATAGCAATGACTTTCAATTCTCCAGAAACTTTGAATTTGTGCAGGACATTTATATTGGCCAAGTTGTCATCAAGCTTGTTGGCAATCCTGCCAAGTACTGTTGTTAAATTCTGGTCATTTGGTTGTAGAATGGTAATAGCTACTAAAAACAGTGCACCGGAGATTGCAACAGCCACCATTTTAACACGGATAAGCTATAGATTTAAAAACAACGGTTTCACTCCACTAGCAACACTACTAAGTTGTGTTATCACAAAGCAGTAGATGATATACTATGTAGCTGCTGTACTGAATCTGTTGTACCACTACACGAGACACAGATTAAGTAAACGTTCGTCGAATCAAATGCAAGATTTAATTAAACTAAAATGGAGAGAAAACGCAGCTGCACCTGTATTAAATATTCTCACTACGCCATGTTATAGAGAAAGCTTATGCTGGTTATTAGAGCCATCAGTTATTGTACATAGTCCCCGTCTAGATATTTAAATGTAACGTCTAACATACACGATTGTTTCACTAGCAAAATACATTATCAGTACAGTTAATGTCTCTTTGGTTATGGAAATATCACTAGCTCTGATAATATGTTCAATACTGCTAATATTTCTCTCATTCATAAATGTTATAAGGAACTACATGGCATCGTGGTGAACTCTTTCGCTACTAAACAAAAATTGGGTCCTGACCAAACAGAAATTCATGGCAGAAAATTGGAAGTAGGGGTGTGTTACAATAATACGTTTAAAATGGTTAAAATGGTAGCAGATATATTGTATTATATATATGAAATTAAAGAGGATTGCACAAGGAACATGACAGTGTTAATAATTAATTGATAGGTTACAAATATTATGAAAATAATGAGAGGATTAATAATAACAACTGAAATTAAAGAGGTAAAAATTATTTTAAAAATTGCACTTATAAGATGTTTTCTATACTCCTCTACTGCTAATCATGTTTAATTTACTGAATAATCAAACAAACACCACTTGTCTTCAAGAATATAAACAGTATTGCTCATTAAAATTACTCAAAAGGAAGTTTTGCTGCATATTCTGAACCATGTCTCTTTCACAAAAAATGAAAAGAAAAAAAAAAACAATGGCAGAAAACTGGAAGTAGGGGTGTGTCACAATAATGTTATGAAATACAAATGTTTTCCCTCACAATGATGATAAAGATATGTACCGGCCGTGTAAATTTTCAGTTTACTGTAACTTAAAATTCCGGAATGGAGCAGAAATGTATCATATACACCACTGATCATTCTGTGTCGATAGAATGACCAATTGCCACCAGAGTCGGTCAATTGTGGCGATGTATAGGCCCTTGGTAGCGAAAGAGCCTTGCTTGCAAGAAAATAGTCATTTGATAAGGGCTAACCATTATCCCTGCACCATTATTATTATTATTATTATTATTATTATTATTATTATTATTATTATTATTATTATTATTATTATTATTATTATTATTATTAATACACTGAAAACTTAACAGGAAGAAATACCTTGCATCCCCCCTAAGAACCTGACGTTTCAGACTGAATTCATGAACAGATAAATGTCTGTATGAGAAGCTAATTAGGAAAAGTTTCCCTCAAGTTGTGAATAAGCTTGCAGTCTGCAGAAATCATCATACGAAGAAGTATTATTCTTTCGCATTATTCTGATCCAGAAAACTAATCCCTTTTGACTCAACACGAATGTTGGAACCAAAATTGATTATGAGAGGACAATTAAACGCCTCTAGGTCTAGTTGTTCACGGTTAGGAACATGCCAGAACATTTGAACTTCTCGTTCAGCAAGATTCTTGTAGAAAACTGCACGAATAGCACCACTTTTCATGGCCGCTAAATATTCTGCCGCGGCTACTTTCCAAATAGGAAGTAACTCACTTGTTTTATTTCCAAAATAGTCCACATGAATCTTCAGCCAGTACAGATTGTCATCTTTCCGCAGTACAACGGTTGAAGGTTTGGTTAGCTCATCAGATACTCCAAGATTGCGTGCAAAGTTCTCATAAGTGATTACAGGCTGACAGTCAATGGCTAACTGGCCCACACTAAGAAGTCGCTGCGTGAGGTAATCTACTCCAGCGTTGTTGGATACGTTGACAATAGCAATGACTTTCGATTCTCCAGAAACTTTGAATTTTTGCAGGACATTTATATTGGCCAAGTTGTCATCAAGCTTGTTGGCAATCCTACCAAGTATTTTTGTTAGATTCTGGTCATTTGGTTGTAGAATGGTAATAGCTAATAAAAACAGTGCACCGGAGATTGCAACAGCCACCATTTTAACACGGATAAGCTATAGATGTAAAAACAACGGTTTCACTCCACTAGCAACACAACTATGTTGTGTTATCACAGAGCAGTAGATGATATAAAATATAACTGCTGTACTGAATCTTTTGTACCACTACTATGAAGGGATAAAGAAAGCTTGTGGTCCAATGATCAAAAGAAGTGCACCGCTGAAAACCTTGACTGGAGTAATCATCACTGATAAGAAACAGCAGATGGATAGATGGGTAGAGCACTACTTAGAGCTTTACTCAAGTGAGACCAAGCTAGCGGATGATGCCCTCAACGCCTTACATGCCCTGCCAACTCTTGACCACCTGAACACACTTCCCACCATAACAGAAGTTAAGTGTGCTATAAATGAACTTGCATCTGGCAAGGCTCCAGGTAAGGATGGGATTCCAATAGAGGTTATCAGGAATGGGCAAGACACACTCACTCTACAGATCCACCAGCTAATAGAGCTGTGCTGGCGAGAAGGACAAGTCCCACAGGATTTCAAAGATTCAAACATCATAACGCTGTACAAGAACAAGGCCGATCGGAGCGACTGTAACAACTATAGGGGTATCTCACTTCTGTGCATTGTTGGGAAAGTATTTGCCAGAATTGTTCTGCACAGACTTCAAGTCCTGGGAGATCAAGTCTACCCCGAATCACAGTGCGGCTTCCGTCAGAACCGGTCTACCATTGATATATTCTCATTGCGACAGATGTAAGAAAAATGCCGGGAACAAAATCAGCCACTGTTTATTGCCTTCATCGACCTCACAAAGGAATTCGATTTGGTCAGTCGTGAGGGTCTGTTCAAAGCACTAAAGAAGATGGCTGCCCACCAACTCTTCTGTCCATTGTGGAATCGTTCCACACAGGCATGAAGGGTATAATCAAGTTTGATGGCTCAACTTCAGAAGAGTTTGAAATCAAGAGTGGAGTTAAGCAAGGTTGTGTACTATCCCCACCCTCTGGGATATACTTTTCACTTCTACTGAAATATGCCTTTCGTGATCAGGATGACGGTATATACATTCACTCACGCTCAGATGGTGGCCTCTATAGTGCTCAGAGATTGAAGGCCAAGACCAAAATCTGCATTCTCCAATGCTTGTTCTGAATTTGGTTTAACAATTACAAAAATAAGACACAGATTATGTCACAAGGTGCACATGGTGTACCATCAATTCAATCTTTATTGACGACGCCGAACTGGAGATAGTAGACCATTTTACATTTCTATGAACAGAGGTAAATAGAAAATTATCCCTCGATCAGGAAATCAACATCAGGATTGGCAAGGCAGCAACAACAATGAACATGTTAGCAAAAAGAGTCTGGGAGAACAGGAAGCTTACTGCCAAAGCAAAAGTATTTGTCTACCAAGCCTGTGTCCTTAGTACTCTTCTTTATGGCAGTGAAACCTGGACAACTTACTCACGCCAAGAGAAACGTTTAATCAGCTTCCATATGCGGTGTCTGCGAAGAATACTTGGTATTAAGTGGCAAAACAAAATCGCAAATACTGAAGTATTGGAAAGATCAGGTTGTGTGACGATGTATTCCATGCTCAGTCATCGTAGACTTAGATGGATAGGACATGTTAGGAGGATGGATGATGGTAGAATACCAAAGGACATCTTTTTTGGTGAAGTACAGACGGGTATGAGATCTCAGGGTCGGCGTCTACTACGATACAAAGATGTGTGTAAGCGGGACATGATTGATACAGGCATTGATAATGCACAATGGGAGCAAGTCGCCGCTGAACGTGTTGCATGGAAGGGAATTATCAGAAATGGAATAAAGACAAAGGAGAAAATGATTGCAGATAAAGCACACACAGTGCTTGAGAGACGTAAGATGGTGCAATATGGTGGAAATGACCATGTTTTCACATGCATCTACTGTGGGCAAACATTTGCAGCAAGAATTGGCCTTACCAGCCACACTCGCCACCGCCATGGGTCGTAGTTATTAAGCCTTTTTGAAGCACAATGTACCGAAACTATCGTCTGTCAAGACGGAAAGGTGCCAATATATTGAGTTTTTTATAGCCCTCGGCTAGTTATTAAATGTATAGTCTAACATACACGATTGTATCAGCAGTAAAAATACATCATATTGTTTTCAGCTGATGGCTCTGTAGTTATGGGAGTATCACTAGCTCACACACACACACACACACACACACACACACACACACACACGCACGCACGCACGCACGCACGCAAACACACACGCACACACACACACACGCACGCACGCAAACACACACACACGCACGCACACACACACACACACACACACACACACACACATATATATATATATATATATATATATATATATATATATATATATATATATATATATATATATATATATATATATATATATATATATATCCATCCATCCATCATGTGCCATGCCGGTAAGCGTTGGCGGTCATGTTCTGCCATCTCACTCGATCACCAGAGTCGTGGATCAGCTCCGTGTTTCTGTCTCGACCATGCCACAAGGCCAAGCCATCCAGGTACTTGCTTCTAGGTCTTCCCCTTGGTCTGTTCCCCTCGATCTTACCAGTTGTCACCAAGTTCTAGAATCCATTTCTTCTCATAACATGCCCAAAAAATGTTGACTGTCTACGTCTAATTTCTCTAATCAATTTACGATCTTCATTTGTTTCTTGAAGGACTTGTTCATTGGTCTGTCTGGCTGTCCATGGTATTCTTTCCATTTTCCTCAGAAACCACATCTCTACAGCCATCAGATGTTTTTCAGCCTGACTGCTCATTGTCCACGCTTCACATCCATATAAAAGTACAGGTTCAATGTAGCATCTCAACACTCTTTTTCTCGTTTCAATTGACATCTTTTTATTGGTCAATATGTTTTTCATCTTGCTAAAGGCTACTTTTGCCATGGCGATTCTTGTTCTAATCTCTTCAAGGCATCTCCCATCAGATGTTATTACTGTTCCGAGATAATTGTACCTGCTCACTTGTTGAAGAATATTCCCATTTACTTGTATATTACATTGTGGTATTTCGTCCTTCCTAGTGACGACCATAATCTGTGTCTTTTTACAATTTAATTCTAACCCTAGTTGTTCACTGTATATATATATATATATATATATATATATATATATATATATATATATATATATATATATATATATATATATATATATATATATACGTATACAGACAGGCAAACAGGCAGACAGGCAGACCGACCGACCGACCGACTGACTGACCGACGGACGGACGGGCCGACCGACCGACCGATTTGGAGATCTGAGTGTAATTGGATGTGTAATCTCTTCAGATCTTTTTTGTACAGTGAAAGTATTTTCATAAATGTTGACGATATGATAGGAATCATCAATGGCGGACATAACATCAATAGCATTAGATATGCAGATGATACAGTATTGACTACAGACAATGAGCAGGATCTGCAACATTTAATAGATGCGATTATTGCACACAGCGAACAACTTTGGATAGAATTAAATTGTAAGAAGACACAGATTATGGTCGTCACTAAGAAGAAGGAAATATCACAATATAATATACAAGTAAATGGGAATATTCTCAAACCAGTGAATCGGTACAATTATTTCGGAATATCTGATGGGAGATGCTATGAAGAGATTAGAACAAGAACCGCCAGTAGTATGTCAGGGGGTAATGGGCTCTAAAATTAGGTGCAGTACCTTCGTACTGACGTCATATTTTACTATACGAAGAGTCTTAGACCTACGCGTGATGTAACAGTGAGGAATTAGGTTAGGAGTAAAGAGTTAAGGAATGCTGCGCATTCCTTGACTAGGGGGAAAACCATAGTGAACGTGTGTGCACGAATGAAGAAGTGTATCTAGGAGAACACACACGTCACTTGGGGCCAGCGAGAAGAGATGTCAACACCGAGAAGGGAGTCTCCATCATATGTGCTGAGATTGAATGATTCATCAATAAAATACCTTTCTAACAACGCGAAGACTGACTTGTGTGGTGCTATACGATCACGTTCATAACCTGTGTGTAGCTCTGTCACACAGGTTGATTTGGTGCCGTGAAATTATCAAACATGGGAGGTCGCGGAGAGAGAGTACAGCCATAGAAGATGGTTATGTCTGGCGTGTCTGGAGAGGTAATTATGGTGAAACAAAACAGATGAAAGCCGACTGTTGGTAGCTGTTCTGGGTTTTCACTAGATTCCTGATTAAGAAGGAGAACCAATTTCAAGGTCAGCGCTAAAGAAAAGGTTTGATTGATACTTAATTTTTTGAAAGACTGATGTTGTTGCATAATTATGAAATTAACTGGAGAATTGACCAACGCAAAATGCTATATTGAGATCAAGTAATGCCGTTCTGCATCAAAAATCAGTACAAATTATGAGTTTTAACCCGTGGGATTATTGAAGGTGAACTCAAGGTTATGGTACAAATTCCATAATTATGAAATCAAGGTCTGCAATACTTTATACAGTCACTTCAAGTAAAGGAAGGCATAAATGAAACTTGTCTCAACTCGGGGTTGGAATAAAGTAATTTTAAACTGACCATGGCGAGAGTTCCACATGAAAATAAGAGACTGGATAGCGTCAGCTTTAAGTCCAATTGTTGTTGACTGGATTACGTTTGATATATATGAAAATCACAGATTGCTGCTGGAAAGTGAGTTTTTTTTGCTGAAGTCGTGAGCAATTGTCGCTTGCGTGAAGGTGACCTTATTTGAAGGGAATCTACAGTAATCGAGCAGGTAATCAAAGTCTTGTTGCGAGCCTGATATCGAGCGTGATCAACGTCAGGAAATAATTAGAAAGATCTGAATTCGACTTCGATTAAATTAGTAAGGAAAGAAATCCAGAGGCTCTTCGTTGTTCTGATCATTTTAACGAGCTTGATTAGAGTCCTTTTTTATGTGGTGTAGGTAATTCTGAATCAGGAGGTCATTTAAATTCTTGTGTCAGAATTCAGGGTTGAAACAGGAATATTTCTTCGTCAGGATCTTCGATTGGAGGATTTAGTTAAGATAATTAGATAATATTAGAGTAATTAACAGATTATGTATTGTTGCTGGGTTTGAAATCAATATTGTTGAAATATTTGTATATTGCTTGATAATTATAAATTTTAGGATGGAATCCCAAGATTTTTCACAGGTACTCACTGGAGTTGGCGGGGCAATATCAAGGTTGGATGCGGTGTTAAGACAACAGAATATAAGCACTGATGTTGAAAGATTTAGTGGTCAAGCAAATCAGTTTAAGAAATGGATTATTTCCATTGAAAAACATGCATATTTAGTAAATGCTACAGATGGAGAGAAAAAGAACTTGGCATACAGAACAAGTACAAGTCCAGTTTCTGACCATATTAGAAGAAAGTTAGAAGCAGCAGGAGGTGAAACCTGGGAAGAATTTAAAGATGATCTCGCAAGAAAATATGCTGAAATTACTGATCCACAACACGCATTCTCAGTATTGCGACAGACTAGACAAAACAGCACAGAAAGTGTTCAGCTATACAGTGACAGGTTAATCAACTTAGCTGAAGAGTCATTCTTAGGACAGAATGTACGAGCAGAAGAAGTGGAACGGATGTTGGTGGGGATTTTTGTTGATGGGATTAGGTCAGATGGATTGAAATTTAAATTATTAAGAGAGAATCCTGCAAGATTGTCACAAGCGGTAGATATCGCTATACAAGAGGAAAGCTTGAGGAGGAGGTTTAGGCTAAGGGTAGGACGAGAGTTAGGTAGTAGTTCAGAAGATAGAATTGAAGAACCTATGGAAATAGGACAGTATAGACATGGATGGAGAGGAAGACGAGGAGAAATACAGATGGTGCAAAGAAACGAGAATGTATATAATCAAGATAGAAGAGGACAAGTGAGAAATACTGTAAGAAACATGGAAGGTAACACAAATAACTCGAATGTGGTTTGTTGGGGATGTCACCAACGTGGGCACATTTTTCGCTTTTGTGGTAACAGAAGTGGCCCATCGATTACGCAAAATAGTAGAGGTGTTCAGACGAGTATACAGAATAGAATGGCAAATGGCAGACCAGCAAATTGGAATTCTGGAGAAATACAGAGAAATTTTAGAAGGTCAGGAAATCAGGGAAATTGGCATCCCGCTTACTGAATAGGATCGGCAGTAGGAGGGAAGATAGTAAGATCCAAAAAGGGCATCAATATATTAAAAACCCAAAGGATGAGTATAATAGAACATTTAGAAATAAAAAACAAGCCGAGGTAAAACAATTGTCATTAAATATGGTAGATCCTAGCTCATGTATAGTACAGATAGGAAAATATAAAGTTAGAACATTAGTTGATTCGGGAGCACAAGTTAGCGTGATTAAAGAAGCATTTTTATATCGAATGTTAAAAAATTGTAAAATATTTAGAATTCAGGAGAATCTTCATTCGGTAACGGGACAAAAATTAGAAGTGTTAGGACAAACGATGATAAATTTGAAATTAGGAGGGATAAATGTTAGGCATATGTTCCATGTGGTTAAAGATTTAAATAGAAATATGATATTGGGACGAGATTTTTTATTGAAAAATGGGGTGAGACTTTTATTTGATTTGCATAAATTAAAATTCCAAGATGTTTACGTAGATCTAGAGGAAGATATGCATGTGTCGACACTAGTTAGAGTCAAAACAACCATGAATTTAAAACCACAGTCAGTTAATTTGATACAAGCAAGACTGAAGAGAAATCCGTATTATGTAGCAGGAAACATAGTCAGAATCACAGAATTGCAAAATGAAATAATTGATGAGCCAGGTTTAGAAGTTCCGGATGGAATAATAGAATTAGATAAAAGTTTAACATTTCCAGTAATGGTTATTAATAACACAGGTAGAGAAATTAAATTATACAGAGGATGTGTAATAGCTAAGCTAGAACATGACAGCGTTAGTGACATATTGGCAACAGATAGAGTAAATATGGTAGGAATAAGTTATTCAGAAACCTCTAATGAAAGAAGTAATAATAGACGCGGATACAGAAGGAAAGGGAACGTAAGAATGGATGAATTGATCCATCCATTTAGAAGAAATACAGCACAAATACATTCACTAGACAAAGTAACAAGAGAAAAAGAATTGTTAGCACAATTAAAAACTTCGCCAGAAAACAAGGAAGTGTTAGAACAACTTATAAAGCAAAATCAAGATGTGTTTGCGATAAATGATTTAGAATTGGGTAAGACACAAACAGTTACGATGGAAATAGACACGGGAGATCATCCACCAATTAGTTTAAAACCATACAGAACTCCATTAAGAAATAGAGAAGTCGTAGAAAAGGCAATAGAAGATATGTTGAAAGCAGGCATAATAACAAGATCAAAATCAGAATGGTCATCTCCGGTGGTAATTGTGGCCAAGTCTGATGGTTCGAACAGGTTCTGTTGTGACTACAGGGCGTTAAATAAAATTACTAAAATGTAGCGTACCCACTGCCAGTAATTGATGATATTTTGGGGCTGCTTAATGGTTCTACATATTTCACAACACTAGACGCTAGGTCAGGATTTTGGTGTATACCGATGTCGAAGGATGCTCAAAATAAAAGTGCCTTTTGTACTCATATGGGTTCGTACGAATTTTTACGTATGCCATTCGGTCTCAAAAATGCACCGTCTCACTATATGTTTTTAATAAATGAAGTACTAGACGGTATGCAAAGTTTTGCCCTAGCATATATTGATGACGTATTGATTTTTACGAAAGGAGATGTAGAGAATCATTTAAAACATGTTAGACTAGTATTTGACAGATTAAGAAGGCATGACGTTAAATTAAAGCTTAGTAAGTGCCAGTTTTTAAAGACAGAAACAAAATATTTAGGCTATATAATAAATAGGGAAGGTATTAAACCAGACATGGAAAAGATAAAAGTTATTAAAGAGTTACCTCCTCCCACTAACGTTAAGGAAGTGAGGGCTTTTATAGGAACGTGTGCAGTATTATCGGCGGTTTGTACCAGCCTTTTCAAGGATAGCAATACCTATTACGAATTTAACGGGAAAATACGCTAGATTTAAGTGGGATGATGAGTGTCAAAAAGCGTTTGAACTTTTAAAAGATAGCTTAACGGTGGTACCATTATTAACACATCCAGACCTGAATAAACAGCTAATACTATACACAGATGCTTCAGATAACGCAATAGGAGCATGTTTGGTTCAACCATATGAAGGAGAAGAATCTGGAATACCAGGGGTTAAAAATGAAAGACCAATCTATTTCTTGTCGCATAAACTCAGCAAAACTCAACGCAAATGGCCGATTATTGAGAAGGAAGCATATGCTATACACTACGCGCTGCAAAAATTAAATTATTACTTACATAACGCCAATTTCATTATTAGAACTGACCACATGCCATTAAAGTCGATATTAGAAGCACCAATACAAAATAGGAAAATACAAACGTGGGCATTGAATTTACAAGGGTACAATGCTAAGGTTGAATATGTGTCAGGGAAACATAATACGTGCGCCGATCTTTTGTCTAGAATCCCGTACCCACAGTCATCAGGAAACACGGAAGATGAAGTTGAACCAGAGGTAGACGATCGAAACTGGCAAGTAAATATATTAGATTCTGCCATAATAAATAGGGAAGAATTTGAGAGTTTTCCATCGGAGCAAGAGTCGGAATCTAGAACAGAAGACCCACATTTAGAACAGTTTGATATGAAAACAGAACAAGAATTAGATCCAAAAGTAGTACAGATAAAAAAGAAATTGAAAGAAACAGGGGAAAATAGTTTTAAAAGAAAGTTTGTAGAGTTACAAGAAGACAATCAATTATATTATATCAGTGAAAAAGGTGAAGGAGTAAGAAAATATATTCCGAAACATTTAGAACAAGAAGTCTTAAAGGCATACCACGATAATAATGGTCATTTTGGACGAGATAAGTTAGTGAAGGCTATTAGCAGTAAATATTATTGGCCGAATTTATTCAAAAGCGTATATGAATATGTTGAAGCATGTGAAAAGTGTAGGTTAAGAAACATGAAGATAATTAAATGTCCTTTACAAGATACCGATATTCCTCAATTTCCAATGCAGAAAGTAAGTTTGGATATTTCAGGTCCTCATCCAAAAACATTATCGGGAAATGTATACCTACTACATATAGTTGATTCATATAGTCTTTGGCCAGAAGTATATCCAATTCCAGACAAGAGTGCTGATTCAGTTATAAATATGCTTTTACAAGAATTTATACCAAGGTTTGGGTGTCCACAAATAATACTTACAGACAATGGGAAAGAGTTTGTAAATAAAAAGTTTGAGAAATTGGTAAAAGATTGGAATATAAAACACATTAGGACTTCATATTACAGACCAACTTCTAATGCTAAAAATGAGAGACAACACAGAACACTATACAATATTCTAGCGAAAAATGTAGAAGAACACGATATGGATTGGGATCTTTATTTGGGGATAGCATTAGCGGCGATACGTACACACGAAAATGAAGGAACAGGTTTCTCACCATTTTACTTAGTACATGGAAGAGAACCGATATTGCCAATTGATAATTTATTAAAACCTAGGAGAAAATATTTGGGGGAAGATTTTCAAGAAACAAGGTTGCAAGAGATGCATAAAGCACATGTACGTTTAAGAAATAATATAATTAAGGCTAGAGAAAGACAGAAGAAATACGCAAATAAAAATGCACACTTACAAGAGTTTAACGTAGGTGATAGGGTATATTATAAAAAACATAGAAAAAACTCTAAGTTTGATGCTCATTGGGTCCCGGGATACTATATTTTAGAAAAAAAGGTCCAGTGTCGTATACTATTAAGAATCAAATTTCAGGGCATGTTGCACGTTCACATGTAGAACACTTAAGGCGGGATAATGAAGAAAGGGTTGCAGAGAATGATAATAATAATAATTATTGTTCCGAAGAAATATTGTCGGGTGGACAGATTGTCAGACAATCGGGTTATCCAATGCCTATAGAGAATGGAAAACAAGTAACAACAGCATCTACTACAGCTGAACAAGAAGAAACGATACCAAAAACAGTCATGACAGAGGAAAATAACGTGTATGACGATTATATGAGTGAAGAGTCAGTTAGGGAAAATATTGAACCTCCATTTATGAATACAAGACAAGCAGTAAAAAGAAAGTTGGATAGACAGAAAGAAAAAGAAATTAAGAGGCAAAGGAAACTTAGAGCGAATTCTTCGAGTGAGGAAGAGATGCCACTATTTGAAAATTTGTTGAGACGGCAAGACAGGAAAATTAGATTGGATTTGGAAAGGAAGAGATTAGCGGTTGCTAGTAATGGATATACAGATGGGGAACAAGAGATGGATGAAAAGTCAGAAACTGATGAAGAAGCGGATATGAAAGAAGATAGCTCTCCTCGAGAGGATAGCGACATTGATGTAGATATTGCAATTATAGAAAAAAATTTGAGGTTATTAAAGAAATGGAGAAGTGATAGATGAATAGAGTGATACAAGGTTCTGCAGATGGCAGATAGAAGAAGAAGTTAGACACGATATTTTTGTGTTTACAAAGGTACTTGATGGAGTTTTTCTAAAGCGGAAAATTATTATTGTGTACTGAGAATATGGTCTTGAAATTTATAATGTACATTGATTAATGTGGGGGGATAAATATGATGAGGGGATTGAAATGTTTTGCTCAATTGTTGGGACTTCAATTGTGTTTTATGAAATGTGTAAAATAACTTAACTTAGATGGTTATTTTTACGATGTTTTGGGTTGATTGAGTTACCTTAAGGGTGTTTAAAATGATTATTACTTTGAAGTTCAGTTAAAAGATGAATTAAAGTAGTGGTTAGTGAAGTGATTCTATATGTATACGGAAGAGTATGTTATTATTACATGTGGGGTATGCAATGTATATACAAGGTTTATAATAGGAGCTGGGTTGAACAGCGTTTAATGGGAGAATATGGGGGGAATGCCAGGTTGAATTTGGCATTTAAATAACTGCATATTGGAAGAAGAAGACTGTACTTAACAGTATAATAATAGTTAGGAAGTTTTTTGTTGTTGAAGGAATGGTAAACGGGAAATTGATGGTCTGAATAATACAAAGGCTAGCAGTTTTGGATTAACATATTTTTTTGATAATAACAATTATTATTGACGGAAACTGAAGATAAATTTTGAAACTTTATTTTTTGATAAAGTTTTGAGAATGTATGGGAAGAGAAAGGTGATTACTTCTTACTTTCTTACTTTTTCCTTACTTTTATTAATTTCAGGTGCGCACCTACACAAATCTAATCTAGCTATTTTTTTCTGTCTATCCTAGAATACTGAGAGTGTGAGAATGTGAATAAGGGGGGAATAAAGGATAAGGGGAATATCTTCAGTTTTGTCAATCATAATTTAGATGGACATTTTAAAGTTAAAAGCGGTTCGCTTATGGAGACTTTTGTATTGTGGGGAATTTTATGGAGAGTTTTGTAGAAAGTTTTCTAGAGAACTTTATGACGAGTTTTGTAGGGAGTTTCGATATTATTGTCTCTAGTTAGCAATTGGCTATGAGGAGATAGGAGAATTGACTTAGGAAATATATGGAATTGTTGTTATTGTAGAATAGAGATGTAAAGTTAACTAATTAAAGGTTGGGGTTGAGATTTTTTCAAGGAAAAATTCTCTTTGAAGAAGGGGAGGTATTGTAACAGTGAGGGAATTTAGGTTAGGAGTAAAGAGTTAAGGAATGCTGCGCATTCCTTGACTAGGGGGAAAACCATAGTGAACGTGTGTGCACGAATGAAGAAGGGTATCTAGGTAAACACACACGTCACTTGGGGCCAGCGAGAAGAGATGTCAACACCGAGAAGGGAGTCTCCATCATATGTGCTGAGATTGAATGATTCATCAATAAAATACCTTTCTAACAACGCGAAGACTGACTTGTGTGGTGCTATACGATCACGTTCATAACCTGTGTGTAGCTCTGTCACAGTGACGTCACGAAACTGCACCTACGGTGACTTTTTATTTTTTTAAAATTGGCGGGTATATTTTGACTACTTCCGGTGTACTACTTCCGGCTGACATCCGGCCACGGGTGCGGGCGATCGGCGGCGGCGGTGGTGCGGCGGCGGCGGTGCGGCGGGCGGCGGCGCGAACCGGACGTCGTCACGCGAACCGTCGCGATCCGAACCGAGGTGAACCGAACGGCACAGTGTGCGGTGAACGAGCGCTTGGTATAATCTAGCCCCAGTCATGTAGATATGGAACCCTTCGCTGAGGAGACCGAAGTCAATATAACAGATTGTAAACATGTTTTGGACATTCACTCGAATTACATCGAGTATCCAGACTTGGATTGCATGAATAAACTTTTCCACGACTCAGCATGATAGTTAATTCGACAGATGTCCATAACCATGTATCAACTTTAAGCGAGTGGTGAAAATCTGGTTTAAAAATATACTAGACAGGCATACATTATTATTACAAATTAAGCCTAAAAAACATAGTAAATGGCTAAATTTCTAGTATGTATAACGGAGAATAGTAAAGTGAACATAAAAATATTATCCTCATATTATATAAGTAATAACTTGCTAAGATAATCATTGAAATACGTAAATAAAATAAAACCCCACAATATACTTCCCCTTAATAAACAAATAAAAGTATCCTAAGGGAAGCGATTCGTGTCTCTTGACTCAACTAGAATTAATAATGTCCCTTCATTGCACCGTAGCAAATGGTACAACAAGTAAAGGTCATCCTGGAGTCAGCTCATGACATGTGAAAATACTTCCTACTGATGAAAGTGGATAGTAAAACTCGATTTGCTGTCAAGGATTCTTAAAATATACCAAACGGATCTGTTTATTTCATTATTTTCTCTTTCTCTCTTTCTTTTATTTCTGTCTTTCATTCTTTTATTTGTTTATTTTCTGTCTGTCTTTATTTATTTATGTCTTTCCATCTTTCATTACTTCACTATATTGCTCACACATTACTGATCACACGCCTCAGTAACTTTAGAACCGTTGTGCCCGACCTTGACATCATAGCTATCTGCCCTGTCCGTGACCGGTCAACCTGTGAGTCAGCGCTGAAAACATGTCTGAACACGATATGTCTTAATAGTAAAATTGCCATGTCAGCAGTTGTCTATGTAGCAATAGACCGGTTTAAACTGGTTATGGCTATAGCTATACTGTGACACGTGACTTGCCGCTATAACGCAGCCATATGCAATGGCTAAAGTCTTATTCTATTGCTGCACACAGAAGAGAACGAATCACAGAACTCACACCCCGAAGGAGAGACAGAAAAGAAGCGGTGAGTATTAAAATTATTCCTTTGTCCCTTCCAACATGTATCATCCGGCTCACTCGATCACCACAGATGTCATATGCCACGTGGCCAAGTCATCCAGGCAACTTTGTAATGCCTTACCCATTGGTTCAACATACACGCAGCATTATAAATAAATAAATATATATTTTATATTTATATTCTTATATTTAAAACCAACTAAATTAAAAAAAAAAACGTCTTCCTAAATCTAATTTTTCTCGAGAACCGCTGTGTTCTGTGACCCGTACACATTCCGTTCTCAGTCAATACCAGCTCTGATTGTAATTATAGATAAACACTCAGGCTGACTCTATAACAGAGCTCCATCTCTGTTATAGTTAGTTAAGGGGAAATAGAGAAGGGTTAGGAAATGTCGCACGCGTGAGCACTGTTGAAAGCACCATTTCTAGGGAAGCTCACGGGTGACGTCAAAAAGATAAACAGTTTCATCTTAGCTTGTAGGCAGTCCGGGTGTGTTTTGCAAGAAGCTGTATCAACTTTATAATTACAGTTAATAAAAGCCGTTTACACCATCCAAGGCTTCAATGTTATCTATTGATATTATCGTTTAACCGTTCACTCTGTTACATGAGTGAAAATGGAGCCAGTGACCAGGATGCGGGTCATGAATTGTCGCGGAATGTAAGTTGCCTACAGAACAGAAACATGGCTGTATCTTTGTTTTCGTCAATACCACGGCACGATGGCAGCTGAAAATTGTCGCTTGCAGAGAAATTCAACAAGGCGGCGTCTCTGATCAAATCTTCGCTACACAGTGCGTCTCTGATCAAATACTGCGTTGACCTGGCTGGTGTTTTTTTTTAGTCCGCCATACATATGGGAATTATAAGCTGTGTATCAAAATAATGATTGCCATCATGTTCCAGAATAACCGTTGCTTTGAGCCTCAATATGTTTTACAAGAGCCGTTACCCTTGAACCAGCCTATGACCTTGGTCGTCGCTTGAGAGGAGATCAGGAGCTGTTATCATTGTTGAATTTGACCTCGCTTGACGGAATCAAAACCGAAAAATCGTTTGGATCAGCAGCTCAAATAACAAGAAAACCTCTAACGAAAAATTACTTCGCTGGATCATAGGTGTCTTGAACTCTGGCAATTATTAGAATGTTAAGCGATCACGTTGATGTAGAACTCTTGGAAGCGAGTAAGCAAATTGGGTTACCGTCCTGTTGAAGAAAGGACCCTACTAAAGTCGCTTTAATTGCCAGATCGAGCCGTTTTAAGGCGTCCAGAAGTGCCAATTTTTGTGTCCAGATCTGCACTCCTTCGAGCGGAAAGAGCAGCCATACATTTGAAAGTGTCATGATGGAATGAAGAAACTCTTTCCTTGGTGAGCCTTATCAAGCCTTATCGAGCCTTATCGAGCCTTATCGAGCCTTATCGAGCCTTATCGAGCATTATCGAGCCTTATCGAGCCTTGTTGATCCTTGCGGGGTGCTGAAGCCGCCTTGTCGATCCTGGTTCGAGTACTTGGGTGCCAGATACCGTGCCTCTCAGTCTCGGCATACAAGAGCATAGACGTCGAGAAGAAAATGTAAGAGTTGATTTTCGATTGGACCATTGGAAAATTAGTTTCAACAAGAAAGGGTAATCAAAATAACTTTTTCTATTAAATAGAAAAATTATTGATTAATGTGAACTCATTTTGTTAAGAAGAAGAACTATTAGATTACGTCCTTTAGTTAAATTAAGAGTGTATATTAATGATTATTGATTATTTTGTTTGCTTATATAAATTGATATTTCAGCACATTGCAATATGGCAGAACAAGTTGCGTTAACACTGGTGTTGACTGGAGTAGGTTCGGCAATGGACAAACTCAACACTTCGCTGGAAAAAACATGTATAATTGAAATTTATTTCAGCAAAGCTCAAGACAAGGTTCTTTTTCTTCTTACAGGTACCAAGAAATATACAGAGGAAGAAGTAGGCATATTGTTTTGGCTTGGATAGATTATAGAGAAATAGTATGAACTACCTACATACAGAATTAAAACGTATTAGTGCATGGTTGGGAGAGTTAAAAGTGGCAGTTAGTGAAGTAGAGAATTTTGTGGAAACGTTGCAGAGAAGAACGACTAGACAAGAGCCTTATAGATTTAAGATAGACTGCAATAGAGTAGGAAAGAATAACAGGAGACAGCCACTACTTAATAAAGACAGAAGACAATATGGTTCTGATTATGCGGTTGGTTATGACAAACCAAGGCCTGATGTTTATAGGGTAAAAGACTGTGAGAGTAGACGTAATAGTGAAAAGTCGGACTGGTATAAATGTCATAGGTACAGGAATGGTCCCTGAGAGAGACCTTTCCAATAACTATGAATTGGCCATCCCATAGCAAGACTGCTAGAAAAAGACGGGACGATTGGTTTGAGCAAAGACGGAGACAAGTATTTGAAGTCAGGGTCAAGGAACAGAGTAGAAAACGTAAGTAGGAATTCAACTACTCCTAAGGTGGTTGCGAATGATGACCGGTAGACAGGTATTAGGTAAAGAAATAGACCAAGAGACTCAGACGCAGGTGATTGAAGTGGTAGAAGAGAACACACAGACACAAGTTGATACAGTAGAGAAAAAAGTCCAGGTACAACCAACCAGCAAGATAACGAAGGGAAGTCAAACCTGAGTTAGTAGAGACTCAGATCAAAACCAACTCACTTGACTAAGGGAGACACGGTTGAAATTAAGAAAGATAAACAGACGAGAACCAAAGACGAAAAGAGACCAAAGAGGAAAAGTATTGGGGAAAGAAATATAAACAGTCTGATAGTCAATAAAGGTACAACTGATATGTCAGTTTCCTCAGGTAAAGACATTGAAGTTGTCCCGAACAGGAGAATGAGGGATAGAGGTATAGAAAAGAAGAAGGTCAGACGTTTTAGTGAGGACTATAGGGATATTATCGCCAACTATTATGAGTCTGATGAGGGAACTATCATCAGTGTATCATCTGAAGACGAGATGGGGAAATATAAGCGTTATGTAAGGGATACAGAAAACAGTGAGCAGATCGATGCAATAAAGGCGGGAGTAACAAATAAAGGGAACAGAAAGAAAGTATTGAAGAAGAAGAATAGTAATAGACAGATAGCAGAAATTACTTCGACGTACAGAAAATAACATAAGAAAAGTCAGAGAATATATGACCTTAAGACCTGAGTACTTTAACAACGGATTAACAAGTACGGATATTGAAGATGACATAATTGAAGAGAGACGCACATTAGTACTAGGAGACAATGAAATATTTGGCTTAGATGCACTCTATAACTGTTAGAATTCCGAGGGTGAGGAATGACAGATGGCATTGTTTTAGGCTTATGAGAGGAATTGCGGTTTGAGCATATACATATGGGCTGTCTAAAATAGGCAGATGAATTTTTTTTGGTGTAGCATCACATGGTACAGGGTAGGCAATAGTGTTGTTGAGGATAGAGAGTCACGGCAACTGATAGAATATTCTACGTGGATACGTTATAAAGAATATCTTGTGTTTAGGTTGTGGTGTGGGGAGAGTAAACAATGTAGAAATTGAAATGTCCCTTGTCCGGAATGGCTAGATAGAGAGAGTTGATCACGTTGAGTGATGTATAACTGGTGTGATTAAAGTAGGGTAGATTCAGCACAGAATTAGCAGAGAGAGAGATAAACTAAGTATGAATGCTCGTACTAGAGTTGGTTCGACTTAGGGATATGACGTGATGTCTGAGATAGTTTCGCTTGGTAGTTTAAGAAGTAGGTATAGTAGCATTGGCAGATGAACCGAGAGTGTCTGATGAGGAGATATAGATTGAGGAGGAATTGAGTATCCTGTGTAAAATAGCCAGTGGAGCGCAAGAGTATTAAGAGTAAAAGACTGTGGAAGCTTGAAGAATAAGAGTTCTTGGTGAGGGGGTTGACGTAATTACATGATGCTTGCGGAGAAAGAAGAGGTGATTAAATCTGAGAAAGTTGTTGTGTGGAGAAGTATAGAATGATGGTTACGAGGTTAGTGGCTCAGCGGAATGAGGTTGGTTCTGAGAGATCGTTGATAGTGCTAGTTAATGTGTAGAAGAGATATAGTTTGCGAGAGATAATGTATAGGTTCTGACCTTTGAAAAGGAGTGAATGAGTGAGAAAAGTAGAAATAAGAAAACAGTTGAATTGCGAAAGTCCTGTTGAGTGTTGAAGTAATTCGTCTGGTAATGCGTTGTTCTTGCATGTGAAAAAATGAAGACAAACATATGTGCGTCGTGTATAGATAGAACGATGTCAGCTGATTAGTAGTAGTAACGCATGCATATATGAGGCGTTTAGTATATCTTGTGTTAATGTGTGTAGGAACTGACACGCTTAGACTGTGGTGAGTAATTGCTAGAATGTTGAATGAGGTCTGTCGTTAGTAATATGTGGTGTTGGTTGCTGTTTTCTGAAAGAGTCCCGATAAATAGGAGGAGGAGTGAAAGATAGTGAGGTAAACAAGATTAGCTAAATGAATGTCAGAGTATTATAAATAGAGTACTAGAGAACGTGTTCCGATAAGTGTGACTGGCTTGACTACCATCGCGGTGTGTGAACGAAGTTAAGAGAAAGTTGAGGATAGTTTAGAGTTGTTGTGGTGAGATGTTAGAAAGTACTGATGCAGGAGAATGAAATATTAGTTGCGTCGGGTAGATGAGAGACTTAATAAATAGAATTAGTTGTTGACATATCTAGTAGCTGGATGTGTTGGTGAGGTCTGTAGTAAATAGACAATTTGTTTGTTGGGTGTAGAATTGTGGAGATACCGTAGTTAACGGTAAGTGTTTTAAGATTGTGGTAATTCTTTGGTGCAGATCCAAGGGAAACAACTGGTGTGCCGAGTCACAGGTTCTCATTAGTAGATAGAATGACTGGTGGTACATGAGATAGTCGTCACACTAGTACTAGTGAAGTGATTTGAGCCATAGTTTTACAGCAGTTGTTTAGATTTATATTCAAATATTGTGATGTTTAGAGTTAGTTTTGTGAAAAGATTGAATGTGTGAAGGAGATAATCAATGATTGACTTCCAGAAAAAGTACAGTCATTTGTTGATTAATGACTTTTGTTGGGGGAACAGATATTGTTCTACGTTAGGATGAGAATATAGTCTGTAGGTAACAGATTATAGATATATATATATATATATATATATATATATATATATAATATATATATATATATATTATATATATATATATATATGGGATTAATGCAGGTTAATTGGCCTAGCATTGAGCGTTTTTATTACGGTTGATAAGAGTAGCGCTTGTAGTGAATAGATATGTGTTACATTGGTTCGTATAGGAGGCCAATGTTGCTTGGTTACTTTAAGTAGTTAATTCTATGTGAATTATTTTTTTTTGAAAACCTTCTCTTTAGCTGAGAAGACAGTTGTTTTTATTGAATTTGAGCTTTCAATGCATCATATATGATATGTTATAGTATTTTTTTAATTGACTTGGTTTTGTAAAATGATTGACTATTTGATTTTAAGATTGGACTTGTTGAGTTTTCTTAATAGATAAATAATTTATTGTTAGTCCGTAAAAGTGACTAACAATGGATAGGATGTATGTCATATTTTTTTGCATAACGTCTTTCTTTGAATTGGTTAATTACTTTTATTTGATATGAGGGGAAAGAAAAATGATTTAAAAACCTGGGGGGTATGACATCCTGTTGTTTTATTTTGGTTGACTCATAATTTAACTTGAATTGTCTTGTATGTTGAATAGTAATTACCTTGTTTACAAATATGTTGAAAAATTGTTAGAGTTTAGTTTACAAACAGTTATGGTTTTGTCTAGAATAAAGGCAATACATGGGGCTTTATATAATACCCTTCGTTCAGAAAATAGTTAATAAACTACTGAAGACTAGTAGAGAGAAACATTATCTTTGGGAATAATAAGTTCATGAGCATATTCTGTTAGTAAGACTGATGTGATAATCAGCGTTAATGTTATAAGAGGGAGGTTAATTACATAGTGGCTATGAAGTTGAGGAAACATATGTCATACTTAAATGGGGTTACTACACAAGTAAAAGGGTTCTGGGGGAGTTAAAAAATAGGAGCTGCATTAAGTCAGCATTGATTGAATATATATGGATTGGATGCCATATTGGGAAGAAAAGATTAACGTGACTAACGTCTATAGCAGTGGGGTAAATGTGGGGAAAGTTTAAAACATGGTTTCCATGGGGTCGGAAGTAACATGGATTTAGAGCCATGATGTACTTTCATAAGAGACACGAGGATGGCTGGTTATAGTAAAGAAGAAGTGGGTAACGTGCTACGCCAGAGAGTGTGAAGACAAATAGTAAAAACATGAATTGAATCCCATGTTTTTTTTATATACCGTGGATACAATAGTAAAGGGAAGTGTTAATGAGAAATGGACATTGTCAGTATGGAATGCTCACAGCGAACAGAGATAAAATGCCATGAGGTTTTAGGGGTCCGTGATATATGGACTGAGAGAGAATAACATTGATTGCAGGCAGTCACAGACATGAGTTCAGTGGCGGTATATTGTTGCTGGTGATAACGGCATAAATTGAGGTTCAGGAGGACAGTAGTGGGTTGCTGAAGTTTTCGGCGAGATTAAGAGGGAATTCTGAGTGAGGTATAGGAGAAGATTAGTTATATGAGGTGAGGTGTATAATGTTGGAGGAGGTCTTGAGAAATAATGGACCTTTTTAATTTGTGTAATATATAGACATTTAGGAGTGAATAATATTTTTAATGGTTACTTGATGCTGTAGATAGCAGCGCAAACTGTAAAATTGCCATAATAAGTGGTATAAGTGAACTGTAGAAGATATATAATTGTTTTAGACTTTATTACATAAAGTCTCAGGTAACATAGGGGGGTAAGTATGAGTGTAGTTTTTGTGAGAAAGAGTTCTGCTTCTTTTAAATTCCGGTGGCCACCGATTCTTTGTCTTCCTATCGTGTGCGAGTGATTTCAGGTTGGTTGAAAGTGGAGAAGTAGTAATGTGGAGGTAATACGGTTAGTGATGACGATAGAGAGTTTGAGGTAGTATCAGAAGGGTACGGCGTTTTTATAGTTGAGACCAGATATTGGTATGTATGCTCGTTTAAGCGGATCGCTTATGAAGAGAAGAAGAAGTATTTCAAAAAGGTACACATATATTGTTAGGATGTGTTGTATAAAACTGAGATTTAAATATTACGAGGTATAATAGATACCTATACAAGAGTTTTTTTTTTGATGGGATATGTAAATAATATATGAACTGAGTTTTTTTTTGTAATGAAACCTTGTCTGCTCAGAAACGAAGAGGAAGTAACAACGAAAGTAGCAGTTAGCTATAAGAGAGAGAGAGAGAGAGAGAGTATTAAAGATGTTATAGAGATTGAAATCGAAATAAGAAGGTTTAGGTAGGAATATTGGGTTAGTAAGTTGGTGGTGAGAGAAAATTTAAGTGGGATTATGGAATATATAGGTTAAGGAAGTGAGACTTTTGAGAAAAGTCTTTTTAAAGAAGGGGAAGAGTATAACAGAGCTCCATCTCTGTTATAGTTAGTTAAGGGGAAATAGAGAAGGGTTAGGAAATGTCGCACCCGTGAGCACTGTTGAAAGCACCATTTCTAGGGAAGCTCACGGGTTACGTCAAAAAGATAAACAGTTCCATCTTAGCTTGTAGGCAGTCCGGGTGTGTTTTGCAAGAAGCTGTATCAACTTTATAATTACAGTTAATAAAAGCCGTTTACACCATCCAAGGCTTCAATGTCATCTATTGATATTATCGTTTAACCGTTCACTCTGTTACAACTCGGGTTGTTGGTAATTTAATACCGTGCAGCACTGTTCAACCAACGCAATCTCAGGTAGATATCTACGTTGCTCCACACTCGTTTAGAAATTGCCCTGCTGACCGCTAATCAGATTATAGCTCTACGGTCGCCGGCCAGTCATTATATCACTGCTTCCAAGCAAATGTACTGAAGGTTGCCTTAAGAATGTTACAGTTAGATATGGTGTATTTATTTGTTACAAGAAATAAAAATAAAAAACACAAGATATGTTTTCTTCTGATTGAAATTAAGCAAAAATTAAATAGACGATCAAAGCTATTTTGATAAACGCTCCCTCCAAATAGACTATACACAGCCCATGTATGCGAAATCCAGCATCAACAGGTATCTTGCCGATAGCGGGCAATGCATTCTTTCTCTTTGGCGTTTCCGAACAGCTATGCTAGAACTTTACCACGTGGCGAAGTTAAGCAGACGTAGCATCATCATCGTGTGTTATCAACAGCATCAGCATGTGCCATATCGGTAAGCGTGGGCGTTCATGACTCGTCTATCTAATACATGACGTCTCAGTCAGGTCTAACGCATAGCAGTTACAGGTCGGAAAAGCGTCAATACATTTACAGGGCATCGCAGTCAACCGCAACATTCTCTGTGTTTGTAAAGTCTTCATAAGATTGCCCAGTGCTGTCTGAACGACCCGGCACTCGTGTCAGGCGGCCTCCTGTCAAATCGGTTACCGCTGTGCAGTACATTACCTCAGTAATCATCCACATCTTTTGTTATCAACATCAGCATCATGTGCCATATTGGTAAGCGTGGGCGTTCATGACTCGTCTTTCTAATACATGACGTCACAGTCAGGTCTAAGGCATAGCAGTTACAGGTCGGTAAAGCCTCAATACATTTACAGGGATATCGCAGTCAACCCTCAACATTTTTTTGTGCTTGTAAATTCTTGGTAAGATTTCCCAATGCTCTCTTAACGACCCGGCACTCGTGTCAGGTGGCCTGCTTACCAAATCGGTTGCCGCTGTGCAGTACATTACCTCAGTAATCATCATCATCTTTCGCGTTGGCTGTTCATATCGTCATCATCATCATCGTCATCATCGTCTTCAGCTACCACTGTTGACGTGAAGCGTAGAAATAAAGCTACTACCTGTCCCTGTTGCCGTCAAGTGTGTGCGTGGTGTGTGTGTGGGTGTGTGTATGTATGTGTGTGAGAGAGAGAGAGAGAGAGACAGAGAGAGAGAGAGAGAGAGAGAGTCGGAGCGACAATGGTAGTGACATTCCAGGTGATCTTTGTTGGTAGATGTTAATGCATTCTGTGTGTACTGTCTCTGGTCACTAACAACTAGTTTGCTTATGTCAATCCACAGAGTTGACCCCAAAAATAACCAACCCCTCATTAACAAGTGGACCACACCGAAATCTACCACACAAAATGGTATGTCCTTTGCTAAATGTAACATGTACTGTAGATATGTTTATCTGGGCTAACTGTAGTGATCTCTGTGCACTTGTCAGAAAGAATATGGGCTAACTGTATGGATGTCTGTGCACTCATCAGAAAGAAAAATGACACATGAGAGTCTAAAGACTGTGGTACCTCCCTTACAATATGCTAACTATCTATCTTACTATCTGACTATTTCCTCTGTTGTGTGCTACCTCCCTTGTTTTGTGTATGGCAGACATCAAAATGTGTCATATTTTGTGTAATTTACAATGCTTGTGCTATATGGATCCTATAATCCCTTCTGCATATTCACAGGTCTACAACAGACAAAAGAGGTGGCGAATTGAGAACTGCTTAAAACGAAAAGTCAACCATACACCAATGTATGTATGCTGTCGTTTTCTCACTGTTCTGTGTTATGGTCATAAGTAGTATATCAAGTCCTAACTACCTCAGAAATTATGGGCTCACTCCCTAAAGGTCATATTTTACTATTAAATGCTCTGTAATATAAATTAATGATATGGAACATGTAAGTAGTATGTGATGTCTTAACTAAATCAGAAATCGGGAGCCACAACATTGAAGTCATATTTTATTATATAAAGACTCTAGCAACAAAAGTACGTAATACTAACAGATCAAACACTTTTTTAATAGTACTTCACGTCATGTCACATTATAGGCACTCTTATTATGCCTATTATTTTTTCATAATGTCATGTCACATTATAGACATTCTTATTATGCTATATCTTAAACGGTGAAGTAATTTTATATAGCCATATAAGCAAAAATAGTGGATGTAACTTGTATGTTAAATATCTTTTCTCCACAGTTTGACGTCCCACACATACACTTGTAAAAGAAGATTGAAGAATATTACTCACTATAACCGTTGGAGCAACACATAACATGTCATTATTTAATACACGAGAAATAGTGGTGGAAACTCTACAAGACTATTGTGTATACAAACAGAAACCGGACAATACTGTCAACAATCGGAAGTGCGCTATTGCTAAATCTGTCACCGCTTTTATTGTCTCAGCTGCACTATCATCAATTACTACCCCTTGCTCTACTATGGCCTCTATTCTGAAATCTGTGGTAAAGAATTCACTGAAAACCGCAGTCTTACACGCCACATTAAGACAGTACACAGTACCACAATGCACACATGCCATATTTGTGGTAACTTATACAATAGGAAAGACAACCTAAATCAACACATAAAAACCCACCAACGGACATCACCCTCAAAATCAGATACTACAGCATCAACCACTATAGCATCAGACACTACATCACGCAAAAGAAAAGGACCAGCAGACATACAATCAGCTAGAAAACAGAAACTTGATCAAGTGGAAGCAGAGGAAGCCGTCGTAGAGATAGATGACGAATTAGATGAGGAGCTAAAGACCGTAGACATCATCCGTGACGAGGAAGTCCAGCAGAAATATAGAGACGTCTGGCCCTATCTTAGGACACATCAGAACATCCACAAATATGTATCGACCTACAATTTTTTTCATCGACCAGACTTAACACAACCAATTGATTGGACCGAGACTTTAAGACCAGTATTTGCTAGTCAGACATGTCGGTTTAAGGTGAATTATTTTCATCACATGATCTTACTTCATAAGGAGACAGGAGAACTTATGTTTTTTTCATTCATCATCTAACAAATCATGCCAGCTTGAGGTCCCCCACCTAGTTAACAACGCACACGACTTTGACGATTTTATAGAAATAGTTAAGGACAGTGACATGTTTAATTACGCCCTACACAACACACCTGGCACTAAGTACATGGTAGAGACAATTCCTGCCACTAGTTTCTATATATGCCACATAAATGAGCACCCAATAGGGTGCTGTTTAGAGAACTTACCTGACAACATAAGACACAATAGAGGCATCAATATTTTACAACATGACTCTAGGTCACAGCTATACACTGACATGTTATATTTATTTCGATGTCTGGCGGTATTTAACGGAGCAAAAACTATGGATCTTAGGAAACCGACATATTGTTTAACAAACAAGTGGCAGAAATATCAAAAGTTACAATCATTAGTCAGCTTCCCTGGGGTTAGGCTTGTGGACATGACGACAATAGAAAATTGCTTTGGGGTAAATGTAGATATTTTTGAATTCAATGAGACCCAAGCCCTGGTCCCCAATCTTCGTAGTAGTAGGAAATATTCTAAAATTATGCGAGTACTTTTATATAAAGATCACTTCATGTATATCAATGATCTTGATAGAGTAGCCAAGTCATTCGGATGTAGTGAGTGTGGGAAATTGTGGAGTGGGTTCTGGGAGATGGATAGACATACTCAGACCTGTAATGGGGGGACAACTATAAACTGTTATAAAGGAGGTGTGTACTCCGTGACGGAGACTGTATGGGAAGCCATCATCTCATTGGAGGTCAAGGTGGATACTAATTATATGTACCACTACAGAGTGGCATACGACTATGAGGCGTATTTTGTGAAAAGCAATTTACCAGGGGAAACCAAGTCCACCATATTTTTTAGGAAAGCATGTCCCCCTTAGCTGGTCGATAGCCTCTAATGTCCCTGGTTTCGAGGACCCCGTCTGCCTACATCACAGCGGGTAATCCTCAGGACTTGGTGAGGAAGATGGTTGACTATCTGACTCAAATCGCTGATGCAGCTTATGCCGAATTACGGAAAGAGCATGATTGTTTGTATACAGCCTTAGAGGCTATAAATGAACACAAGCTAGTGGCTAGGCAAGACGAGTACCTTCGGGAGTTGCCGGTCCTATGGTTCAACTCAGGGAGGTATGACATTAATTTAGTGAAACCTTATCGGATAGAGTCCTTCATCTCTGCCACTGATGACCCCTTTAACTACGTAGTGAAAAGAAATAATAATTTAATGGCCATATCCACCAAAAAACTTAGATTTCTAGATATTGTAAACTAATTAGCCCCGGGGTTTGGTTATTCAAAATATTTAGCGGCTTATGACATCAAAGAGACGAAGGGGATGTTTTACTTAGAGTATATAACCCGCTTGGATAGACCAGAGGAGACTCGCTTACCCCCACACGAGGCATTTCATTCGCAGCTGAAGAACTCCAATATTTCAGGTTCCGAATACGAAGAATGCCAACGAGTATGGAGCGAGAACCATATGTCGACACTGTCAGACTTTTTGCACTGGTACTATAATAAGGACTTGAAGCCTTTTATTGGGGCATTTGATAAACAAGTTGCATTTTACAAAGGGTTAGGTGTAGATATTTTCAAGGATGTCATTTCTGTCCCCGGGGTGACCTTAAAGTATTTGTTTAAAACCATACCCAAAAACAACTACTTTACCCTGTGCTCCAATAAGGAGAGTGATATGCACACCAAAATTAGACAAAATATTGTAGGGGCCCCTCGATCATATATCATAGATATCATGAGGTAGGTAAGACTAGGATTCGAGGGGGTAAGGTAGTTGAAAGTGTGAAAGGGTACGATGCTAATGCTCTTTACCTGTGGACTTTGACACAGAACATGCCCACGGGTTTTCCTGTTAAGCGAAATGCAGAAGATGAGTTCAAGCCCCATAAAACTAGAGTTTATATTGTCCAAGTGCAGAGAGTGGTTGTCATGGGGTGAACATAGTCTAGGCATAGAATTAAAATCCCAGTTTAATGGGCAGGAGATGGCTTTAGGAGAAAGACACATCAGAGTTGATGGGTGGGATAAAAAGGATCGAACCGTCTACCAGTTTCACGGATGCATATTCCACGGGCATGAAAACTGTGTGTTGTTCCGTGGTCATGATGTTAACCCCGTGAGCCAGAAACCATTGGCAGAACTGTATGCCAACACTGCGTGAAATTTGCGATTACCTGAAAAAAGAGGTTAACGTCACGGTCGTGGAGTTGTGGGAATGTGAGTGGCAGGCTCTCAAAAAGACTAATAGCGCCATTAAGAGCGTCATAAAATCCACATTCCCATATGTCGCACCCTGGCATCGTTACGAGGCCATAGACCAGGAAAAGATTATAAAGGCTGTTAAAAACGAGACTTTGTTTGGGTTAATAGAGTGTTACATCCACGTACCAGACATATATAAAGAGCTATTTTCAGAGATGACTCCCATATTTAAAAACACTGATGTGTCTAGAGCCGACATTGGCGAGCTCATGAGGCAGTATGCCGAGACCCATAAGCTGTTGAACGGCTCACGTCGGACTCTAATAGGTAGCCATGTGGGGGAAAAGATCCTATTGGCCACACCGTTGTTAAAATGGTATCTGACACATGGTTTAGAGGTCACCAAAATATACCAGATCATTGAGTACAAACCTGAGAAGTGTTTTGAAAGGTTTGGTAAAGAGGTGTCTGATGCCAGACATGAGGGTGACCTCGATCCGGTCTATACTATTAAGGCGGAGACAATGAAACTATTGGGAAACGCAGCCTATGGCAAAACGTTAACTAACAAGGCCAAGCATACTAATGTTCCATATTGTCGCGGGGCTGGCATGTCAAAGTTGGTGAATCAATCTCTGTTTAAGAAAATGACCATGTTGTCAGATGATGTGTTTGAGGTAGAGTCTCTGAAAAAGACCACCTTATGGGATCTACCCCAGCAAATAGGCTTCTTTGTGTACCAGTACGCAAAGCTGCGCATGCTAGAATTTTATTATGACTTTTTAGATAGGTTTATAGCTAGGGAGGATTTTCAGTTGTGTGAGATGGACACAGATAGCTTGTATTTAGCTCTTAGCAAACCGATCCTAGCACAGGCCGTCAGACCGGAGCTTCAGGAAGAATTTTATAGAGTCTATAGCTCCTGGTTCCCGTCTGAGGTCTGTGATAGCCATCAACGGGAATTTATTAGGAGTAGGGGAGTTGTACCAGCCTGTGACGCGTGTAAGGCTAAGCGAGTCTTCGACAACAGAACCCCTGGGTTATTTAAGTTAGAGTATGAGGGAACGGGGATGGTCTCCTTATGCAGCAAGACCTATCACTGCTTTTGGAGACTATACCAAGACCAGCACGAAAGGGCTGACAAAGCAGCACAACACGCACCTAGACAAGACATTTTTCTAAATGTACTTGACAATCCAGACAGCGACTGGAGGGACAAACAGAGGCTTTAAGAGACACGCTTCTTCTGTCTACATGTATCATCAACACAGAGAGGCTTTATCATACTACTACATTAAAAGAAAAGTACACGCAGATAATTATACCACATCACCCCTAGATATATAAGTGTAAATATGTACCATAATATGTAAATACTCTTTTTTTCTAATTATTTCCTCCTAGCTTTTTCTACTTCTGCTCTATTAAAAATATGGTGTACTGTGAATATATAATTAAAAGACTCAATGTGGTCGTGTGTGTGTGTGTGTGTGTGTGTGTGTGTGTGTGTGTGTGTGTGGTGCACTGAACTGTCTATATCATTGAAAAATAAAAGACTGTCGCTTTCTGTCACTGATGTGTAAAGTCACATGCTTTCATTGAGTGCTTGAAAATATTGAATAATATGGAAACGAAAATGTGTTAATGGAAAAAATAAAAGTTATAAAACGAAGAATATTTGTTTTGTTGGTTTATTCAGTGGTATGCTAGATATGCTTTTCCTCGGTTTCTCTTGGTGTCGTCTTTTACGTTTTTGTCTTTCTGGTTGTCCTGTTGTCGTTTGTTCATGCTGCGTGAGGTTGTTTCTTCGTGTTGACTGTAGCTGTGGAATATATTATGGATAAAAGAACAAATGATCTGCCAGAGGCAGCACAGAAATACCACATAGAAACAAACCAAGATAACGCAAATTTTCTCTTTTTCTTCATTTTTATTTTGAAAACTTTATACATATTGTTTATTCACATAATTGTCTGGGTCTCCTGTGGGCTGTCATCTTGAACTTGGTAGACACACATCTGATTGTCGGATACACATCTGGGGTTGATCACACATCTGAGGTACATCACACATCTGGGGTTGATCACACATCTGCTTGGGTAGAGTCTTTTGACTTGGGTATCTTCGTTTAGTGCCCTTTTTGACTTGGACTTTCTTCCTTCGGTTAGTGTCTTGTTTACTGACTGTAATAGGTTGCTGGCTGAGTCTATCAAAGTCAGTTTAGGATCTCGCGATGCATAGCTATCAGCTGTTCATATTCTTGACGAGTAAATGTAATTCCCAATGGGGTAGGAAACCTGTTCTCGGATTCACCAAAGAATCGACGGATGTGTGACTTGGTCATTCCTCTGTAGGATGAGACAAATACGGCCTTGACGCCATCTCCCACTGGTCTAACAATGTCACCATTACGAGTCAGGTAGACCCAGTTAGCTGTGTTGAGTTCTGTAGTCATCTTCAGAATGAGCTAATGGTACTCGAGTCTCGTTTATATACTAGTGTGTACACTGGTTATAGCGTCTCAGCTGCCTTACGTATGGCGCGATATGGCGATCTCCTAGCCGATAGTTGACCCATTGTTTGTTTGAAAAGGGTTGGAGAATGCGGGTCATGCTCGCTCCACGACTTTTCATCAAGATGAAATAGATAGCGTAGAGGCCACAGGCGTTGCTTAACACATCTTGTAAGACACGGGTATTATACATGAGTGGTGTGTCTGAATGATGGTCAATAAAATTGTACAGGTCACTGTGTAAGGGCGGCAGACCAAATGAATCAAAGTACTCGCATTTGCCTGACCCGTCATAGTACATGGCGACCCAGTGGGAACCTGGTTTATAGCTAGGGTCAGTGTTTACAATAAAAGCCGCTGGTCTGCTTCTATCTAGATGTCGGGGTAGCTGATCTCGAGCGCACACTCTGATCTGTAGTCGACGAACATACGTATCAGCTAGTAGTATTCTGGTAATCTGTTGCGTGTTCATTATGAAGCGTAATCTGTTAGCACTTGTCTGGTCTTGGAGACTTCAATTATCCCGTCGTGCTCGGCGTAGACGATGACTTGTAATGGCTCTGGGGTGGGTGTGTTGAACTTAAATTCCAGTGTTAAAGGCCCCGTCCTCGGCATCTCAAACTGGTCTCCGTCCAGTAAACTGGGACTCAGATCAAAGGCATACAGCGTATAGCCATACTTGAATTGATTATAGTCAATTGAGTTGCCGGCGTCTTTGCCTACTAGACCCATGGCTAGGTTAGTACCAAAATACGCTCGTACGTATTGGTTGCGCTCAAAGTCCATGGTCAGTGGCTTGCTGGTGGCAGCTCGACCGTCGACGGTTACGTTCAGGTACGTCAAACCAAAAGTTTGAAAATTATACGGGTTATAGCTGTAGGAACCGTTGAAAGCTGTTGATGTAACAAGTCCAATCACGACGCGAGTGGGTGTTTGACTCATAAACAGATTGTCTTGTGTGTGAGATAGCATACCCTGAGGGACAGCTAATGTTTTTAGCACCACACGCTTGAACGGGAATTTCGCGTTGGCTCTCATCAAGGCTTTCTCGTGGGCGAGCGCGATGGCCGGATTCAGTCTGGCTTTACGAACCACCAGCGTGGCATGCATTATAATAGATGAATAACCAAGCGCCCCGCCAGGGGCCAAGAGGTTAAAGGTGGCCTTGGACGGAGTCAGCTTAATTTTCACATCCACACCGTTTATCATGTAGCGGTCTTGCACAAAAATGTCGGCGTGTAGTCGACCCATCATATCTATTTCTTGACTCTCACTGGCTAGTTGACGTCGTGTTCTTAGTCCTTTGTTGTTTTCGCTGTGCGTGTCATCGAGGAATTTGGCCGTGTCATAGTAATAGAGGGCGGCTGAGAGATGACTCTGCTTGGCTTCTTCCCCATGGTTCAACGTCGCTTCCAAGTAGGCTCTATACGGATACGTATTTTCACTAGGGGTGATTAGCGTGTCGTTGAGTGAGACGACCACTTGAGAAAATAAACTGTGCAGGTAATAGTTGACAGGAGCGACATCGGCCGTGGGTGGTAGTTTGTCACCGTTGGGTAGTGTGACTTTAGCTCTGACGTGTAAGAAAGTGTTAAACAGATCCAGATACTCTTCACTGGCACCAGAGATGGCAAATTATATAGGTGCGCCGGGGATAGCGACGCTAAAGGGTGTATCTCCAGAAACTGTCCCTCTTCTACGGCGGTCTGCGTGGGTGGTACACTAAATAGTTCCAGACCAGAATGAAGACACTCGCAGGAATGATGGTGAATCAGAGCCATTATGCAAAGATATCCGAGTGCTGTTGCTTCTTCTTGTGAGCTCGACGATGTGCCGGTGTCAGTTTTATACGTTTACTGGGCTCACCAGGTGGCGCTGCACGTCTCTTTCTTCTAATACCGCTACCTGATTGGCTAACGTGGTTGACAGCTCCTTGCAGTAGACGCTGACCGGCTTGCTTGGCGTGTTCTTTGAAGGAATCCCCAACATTCCTACCAGCCAAAGCATCTTGGGCCACTCGCAGACCCGTCCCGAGACCTTCTCTGAGTAGGGCCTTACCACCGGTCTTTAGCCAGGGTAGAATCGTGCGACCGAGTCCACTGAAGAAACTGCCGATACCACGACCTCTCTGACTTCGACCACCCACAAAGACCGGCATGCCATGTCCAGCTTGATTACAGTAGAAGTCTTCGTACAGTCTGGGATTTCGACGTAACGCCACGTATTTCATTATTCTAGGTCTGATCTCTTCCGAATTCGAAAATGTAACGTCAGCACTGAAGTCCCGGAAGTGAATGAGATGTTTGTGCCCGTATCGGTGGTTAAAAGGATTTCCACCGTGTCGAAGGAGTACCGACTCAGCGGCACGTAATGAGGTTTGTCGTAGGCGCGATACACCGAAGCCGACAGCTGACTCATGATAGGAACCGTCCTCAGTAATGGAACCATGACGTCTCCGACTGGTCTCGCCGCTATGAGATCGCAGTAGACGTAGATATTTTGCAGGTAGCTATTTAGGTCTATCGCCACTTGGCCTTCCATTAATGGGTTGACATGTGATATCTTCGAGGAGTGAAGCCCTAATATATCTTTCAACTTTTCGCTAAACGTAGCCACGGCCCCCGCTTCGAATATTTTCACGATGACTTTCTTTGAGGTATTGTCGAAATAGAATCTGACTCGCGTCTGATCATCGACCTCCGACTCTTTCATTATTCGATTCAACTCCGCTATAAACGCGTCTGGTGAACTGTATAGACCTGGGGGACACAGTTTTCTGGAATTTCCTCTGCGTGGTGAGTTGTATATTATCCACACTTCATGCTCTAGCACATTGCAGTAGTAGTTGGGAAATTGAATTTCGGCCAGACCCACTTCGTAATGCTGATTCACCTCAATAGTCTGCGATAACTTGACGAAATAGTGACTTAGAATTTTCTTGGGAAACATGTTAGGCGAAGCATTGCTCGGTAACGTCACGTGGAAACTCATATTTTAGTGTTTGGTAGCATGTAACCCAGACAGCTGCTTAGCAGAGCGATTCACAACTTGCCCTCCGCTGCGTCGACGCTGTCTCGAGACAGATTGAATAGTGATACGCCAATGACGGTGTATATAACGACCAGTTGACAGAAGAAGACAATCTCTAGTCGCGGCACTCGCCGACCAAACATGCACCAGACCAAGTTTCTTTCCCCTTCTGTGGTATTTTGTTGGTTAGTTTCCACGTTGGCTTCTTCCATTATTATCTGGTTAGGTCTGAGACCCAACTGTTGAATGACTTGGGATACCCGAACCACTTGACTAAGTACTCTTTACCACCTCGCCTGGGTCGTTCTTGTAAGACTGTTTCGACGCGATACACTTGCTTGTTTCCGACGATTTATATTTCTTCTCGGTAGAATGAGCCTTGACCTTCGTCCCCCTAATCGTCTTTTAGCACATACGTCACCGGACTGGTCTGGTTTATACGACTGACGGTAAACAGTTCTTCTGTCCACCAGGGCGTATACCCCTTTTTAAAAGGCTGTTTGGGTTGAGCCGATCAACTCGATCGCCGGCTGTAAAATACACTTTTCTGTCGATAGTCTTCTGATACAGGTTATTCCACACCTCGTTTTGATTCGTATAGTTGACTTGCGCGGGCGCCATGCGAATACTTCTGTGATACGACCCGTTGTAGTTTCGGATCAGTTTATCTATCACGACGACATAGCGAAGTTTATTTGTCTTAGTGAAAGACAAAGCAGAAAATGATTGCAGATAAAGCACACACAGAGCGTGAGAGACGTAAGATGGTGCAAAATGGTGGAGATGACCATGTTTTCACATGCAACTACTGTGGGCAAACATTTGCAGCAAGATTTGGCCTTACCAGCCACACTCGCCACCGCCATGGATCGTAGTTATTAAGCCTTTTTGAAGCACAATGTACCAAACTATCGTCTGTCAAGACGGAAAGGTGCCAATGATGAGTGAAATAGCGCTACATTTTTTCTTTCAGCGTTCGATTGAATCTTTCCACTATCGCGGCTTTCACATCTTCATTGTCAGTGGTAAAGAAATGCGCACTTCGATCTTTCAGAAATTAAAAAAAAAGTCTGGCTGACAAATTCCGAACCTTTGTCGGTCTGAAAATTTATCGGCTGTTTATCAGCAACAATTTTACTCCGGCGTGTACTAGCTCTTTCCCCGTTTTCTTCTTGATCTGGATGGCCCAAGCATATTTACTAAACACATCGAGACACGTCACTAGGTACGACACCCCATCATTGTATCTTTGTAATTGTCTCATATCTATCAAGTCGGCTTGAAACTGTTGATTTATACCACCGATTATGGTTTGACGTCTCTAGAAACGACGACGGATCGGTTTATGTAATGTGTACATGAGAAAAAGAGTGTTGAGGGGATACATAGAGCCTGTTCTTTTGTATGGATGTGAAACTTGGACAATGGGCAGTCAAGCTGAAAAACATCTGATGGCTGCAGAAATGTGGTTTCTGAGGAGAATGCAAAGAATACCATGGACAGACAGAAAAACCAATGACCAAGTACTACAGGAGACAAATGAACATCGTAAACTGATTAGAGAGATTAGACGTAGACAGTCAAAAGTTCTTGGACATGTTATGAGAAGAAATGGATTGGAGAACTTGGTGACAACTGGCAAGATCGAAGGAAACAGACCAAGAGGCAGACCGAGAGGAAAATACCTGGATGGCTTGGCCACATGGCATGGACGAGACAGGAACACTGAGCTGATCCACGACACTGGTGATCGAGTGAAATGGCGAGTCATGACCGCCCACGCTTTCCGGCATGGCACATGATTGATTGATTGATACGTAACCTGATGTCGTAGCCAAGTCTCTACCTTCTTCAATTTAGTATTCCGTTTTAAAGCAGCGGCTCCGCCGTAGTCTCCGGCTTTCTGTGGGTCGTAGTAATATTTTCATATTTGCTAGGCCATTTTTCCCACTTGGGTGTAGGTATCCCACTCTTCTTCTTATTTCTCCTGAGTCTTTAATGTGGTGTTGTCTCGACTATTTTGGACTCGACTACTTGACTTTTAGTCGGTGTTTGATGAATAGGTGTTGGTTGACTTTTAGCCAGCGTCGGGTGAAGAGGTGTCTCGGCTACTGAAGCCGGTAAAATGCTGACTTCGGGTGTTTGTTCCTAGATATCTACTGTCCGTAAAGGCTTATGCCTGTACTGCTCAAGTCGATTCAGATATCGCTAGAAAGTCTGTTGATACACGCGGGCTTTTTGTCGAGGTGATAGATCTTCGTTCTCCAGGACATGTTGCATTTGCTGATCTAAGTCGCGCAAGTTATCTGTTAGTGTGTTGGGTGGTACGTAGGGTTTTTTTCCAGCATCCGGAGATCGATCAAGATCATTTTCTTCATTATAAGCCCACGACACCTTTCAGCACGTTGAGAATAGGACCTAATAAAGCGCCTATGAAACCACCTTGCTGCAAGATATGTTTCCTCTTCTTGATAGATAGCTTTTTACGCGTGAGCGCTCTCAGACTGTTCTTGTGCCGCCGCAATCGTCTCTTCTGAACCGGTGTCAGTGGAACATTACCTTTTAACACATTGTGACAGCACTCGCAAATTGATTGGACGAGGTCTGGGGAAGCCCAGAAATTGCAGCATGGCCCCGTGGCATTTTATTCGGTGGGCCATGTTATTTAGGAACGTAGACGACTTGACGCTGATCTGGAAAAATATGACTTCGTAAGCGGAGCTGATCCGGTGTTTCCTGTCAAAGGTCAAACAGCACATAACCTTTTGGAGCCGCTGTCGCGTCCTTAAAACGCTCTTGGACATATGACACGCGGCCTGGATAAATCTGCTTGGCAAGGTTGGTAATCTGAGACCCGTCACGTGGGTTCTTAAATAAAACTAGGTAATGTGAATTCAGACTAATGGTTCTTTGCTATTTATTCTTCCCAAAGAGATTCTGGACTATATACACGACGTTGATGTTGTGATGATGACTGCCCTTAGTAAATAGTCTAGTCACCCTATCATCTGTCTCGGACATTAGGTCATCTATTACCATTAGACGACGTCTATCGCCTGTCCACTACTCCATATCCAGCAAACCTTCTTTAAATTGAATACCCTTCATAGTCTCATACATGGATTGCCATTTTCCATAGCACCATATAATCTCCTCTGGAATCGGATCGACCATGTCTGATAGATGAGCCAGAAACGTTTGCACAAAGACGGATTTTCCACACACCGTTGGTCCCTCAATCATTACAGTAAAAGGATGTTTCTATCTCGGATCCATGACAGATAATAATCACCTACCCGCTCGAGACATGTATCTTATGGGACTCGAACCCGCCCCGCCGCCACCTCACCGCCGCCCACCCGCCCGCCCCCGGGACCGGATGTCAACCGGAAGTAGTACACCGGAAGTAGGCGAAATATTCCCGCTAATTTTTCAAAAATAAAAGTCACCGTAGGTGCAGTTTCGAGACGTCACGCGTAGGTGCTGACTCGTCTTATAGTAAAATATTACGTCACTACGAAGGTGCTGCACCTAATTTTCGAGTCCATTACCCCTTGTAATACTACTACCGCCATGGCGAAGGCAGTATTTTGCAAGATGAAAAACATACTGACCAATAAAAAGATGTCATTTGCAACGAAAAAAAGTATGTTGAGGTGCGACATAGAACCTCCACGTTTTATGGATGTGAAGCGTGGACAATGAGCAGACAAGCTGAAAAACATCTGATGGCTGTGGAAATGTGGTTTATGAGGAAAATGCAAAGAATACCATGGACAGACAGAAACAACCAATGACCAAGTCCTACAAGAAACAAATAAAAACCGCAAACTGATTCGAGAAATTAGACGTAGACAGTCCCATTGTTTTGGTTACGTTATGAGAAGATATAAATTGGAGAGCTTGGTGACAATTGGCAAGATTGAGGGGAAGAGAACAAGGAGAGGATAAAGAAGTAAATACTTGGATGGCTTGGCCACGTTGAATGGTCGTGGCAAGAACACAGAGCCGATCCACGACTCAGGTGATCGAGTGAGATGGCAAAACATAACCGCCCACGCTTACCGGGATGGCATATGATGATGATATGTTAGATTTGTTCAGTGATTGGCGCCTCTTGTGTTTTTTTTAAATCAGACAGGTGCTATCTACAGATTAAATATAAGCTGCAATGGAACTCCAACACTGTCTGTATCACTTCCTGGTAACGCACTCTGTCAGATTGTTGTGCGCCCATCTCCTGGTATTATCCACTTGTATCACTGTCGATCTCTTGCTCACCTGTCTTAACTATTTCTTTCCTTTATAATTTTCATGTGAGTACTATTGTCAGAATCTCCAATAAGGCTTTAGAGAGGTGATAAGAGTTAATACAAGTCTAGTAGGGAGACACCAGACAGGAGAGACACCAGCACTATAAATA